>NW_010729185.1:723201-759975 GCF_000365185.1 Nelumbo nucifera
TTTATACTAAATAATAGAACAGTACAAAGACAACTATGCCCTTATAGGGCGGCAAAACATAAAACAGCATATATAACACTCAAAAAACATAATAAAATTTGGACTCACATAACTACTGTGGTCCCCACCTCCTATCTAACAACTAACATAAGACATCTACTCAGAAAAACATCATAAAACTAATTAATCTTCAACAATAATCAAGTTTGACTTAAAGGTCAAATAATCCATGTAAAATGGCTCTTTATTCAACACATGACAGAAAATAAACTCAACATATAGTCTTAAATAATGTAAATAAATCAGTTTCTAGTAAGGTCTTTAAAACAAGTCACCCTTGACAAAACTAAACATAAATAAAACAAAATGGTTTATGTTGTATTGCTTTGAATCACAATGAATCGCATGAATCATTTAAATCATAAGATTTATGAACCAAATTGTAGGATTCAATAAAAAATTGTAAGATTTTTACAGAAAAGGATTCAGGCATAATATTCAAATCGAAACCCTTGGGATTCATGATTCAAATTGTGAACCGTATTGTAAATCGTAAGATTTTAACAACATTGGCTATAATAAAATGAAATAGTAAAATATAATTGAATTGTCGACACATGGGTTGCGGGTGGCATGGCCCGCTCGTTCATGTCGTGTTGTGCCGACCCATGGGCTTGGAAACCCAAACCCAGAATGGCCCATCCCATCGTGTCGTTCCCAGCACGACCCGTGTGCCGTTATGCCGGGCTATGCCAGCCCATAGGCGGCACAGCCCGGTTTATAGCTCTACCAACCATAAACCTTTTATATTTCAAGTTTCAAAATCCAAATTTCTCAAATTGTTCAAATGACCAATCATATGTTTTAAGTTATCAAAAATTCCCCATCATCAAAGTTTCTTTCACCAATGAGATCATCTAATGAATCATCCATATAACTAATACTAGATTTCTAGTTAATGAACATTTTAGAAGAAAGGAAACAACTTAGTTGGTTTAATCTATGCAAAAAAAATCATAAAAAGAAATTAATTTTTCATAAAAATGAAAGTATTTTCTACTTTCCTTCTTACTCCTCTTTAGGAGGCTTATGCCTCTTATATTTTGAATTACGCTTCATGCCTCCAGGTCATTTAAGACATTTGTATGCCTCACATAGCAAAATGGAGTTGCTGAGAGCAATGTTGTTAAAATCTCACAATTTATGATACGATCCACGATTTGAATCATGAATCCCAAGGGTTTCGATTTGAATATTATGTCTGAATCCTTTTCTGCAAAAATCTTACAATTATTTATTGAATCCTACGATTTGGTTCATAAATCTTAAGATTTAAAACAATTCATGCGATTCATTGTGATTCAAATCAATACAACTAAGAATTAGTTCTCTACTTTATCATTTTGTTTTATTTATATTTAGTTTTGTCAAGGGTGACATGTTTTAAAGACCTTAATAGAAACTGATTTATTTACATTATTTAAGACTATATATTGAGTTTATTTTCTGTCATGTGTTGAATAAAGAGATATTTTACATGGATTATTTGACTCTTAAGTGAAACTTGATTATATCATCTTAGACTTCTATTGTATAAGTGGTAAGTTCTATTGTATTAGATACATGAATGGTAGAAAATAGAAATACCTATATTTAGCATACCTATATTTAATTTTTAACAAGTTTGTAAAAAATACAAAGTGTTACGATTTATGATACGATTCACGATTGGTTTCGATTCAACTTTATCTACGATTTATGATATGATTACGATTTTCAGAACATTGTCTGAGAGGAAGAATGAAGAATTGCCACATTCTTAAAGTGGCAAGGAACTTCTAGCTAGGTTGTCAGGTTCTTTTTGGCTTCTAGGGAGATGCCATACTCACTAGCACCTTTCTGATTAATCATATGCTTTAGCATACTCTTGACCATAAAACTCCTTTATGTATCCTTGAATTGAGTTTTCTATCGCACTGAATCTTTGGTTGCACATGTTATGTTCATGTTTTGGGCCCTCAAATCAAAGTTCAACAAGGCAATTAGGTGTGTGTTTTGGGTCGTGCAATTACCTAGAAAGATTATTGTTGTTTTAATCTTTAACTCTATTTTTATTTGGAAGTATGTCTTGAATGGTTATTTATTTTTATGTACTTAGGTGCAGGGCTTTTCTGTAATTTTCATGTTTTCCCTATAAATAATAATAGAGTGGGAGATGCCACTATTTTTCTTCTCCTTATACTTTCTTCTTGTCTCTTTTCTGCTTCTAACTCTTTTCTATGTAAGAAAAAAATATGTATCCATGATTCCATGGATGTTATCTTTGGTGAGTATACTTATTGGCAATTCTGGTGAGAGGGAGGTTGATGCCAGCTTTGATTCTTTTGTGTCTGTTCCATTAACTATTCCTGTTCCTCAAACTATTTTTTTTTTCTTCTGATAAGTAAATAGAAAAATTTTATTAAAAGAAAAGAAGTTACAAATGAGGGTGATAAGTCATCACCCGAGTACAAAAACCATCTTTCAAACTATTATTATTGCTCTTATTTCTCCTATTCCATAAGTTCTCTTTAGACAAGTCCACATCATGAGCTTCAGGTGTACTAGAGACACAAGTGAGTTCTTCTCTATTCTAAAGTAGAGTGTCCTCCACGACAAATCAACTCAAGGAAAAAAGATCCAGGCTCTAATGCTTCCTCACCTACCCATTTCATTGATTTGGACCTTTCCATTGCCTAATGTAGCACATCCACTACTCATTGTCTTGTTCATTTTTTGTCCTATGATTTAGTATCACCCTTGTACAAATCCTTTCTTGCCTCTATGTCTTCTGAGTTTGTTCCAAAAATGTGTCAAAAGCTCTATATAGGTTAGAATGAAGGGATGGAATGCAAATTGAGATGGATGCACTGATGAAGAATTATACTTAGGATGTGGTTGACTTACCAAATGGTAAAAAGCCTATTGGTTTCAAGTGGGTGTTTATAGTGAAGTACAGAGTAGATGGCTCAATCAAGAGGTATAAAGGTTGTAGCAAAAGGTTACACAGAGGTGTATAGGGCCAACTATCTAGATTCTAGAAACCTTTCCCTCAATGGTATAGATGAACTCAATATGGGTTTGCAGCATTCTATTCATCATCTTTGTATTAGCTAGATGTGAAATATGCTTTTCCTAGACCTCCATGAAGAGGTATTATGGAACTTCCACTTGGGTTCTACAGTGGTGCAACAGGAAGAAAGTATGCAGACTTAAGAAGTCTCCATATGGGCTTAAGCTGTCTCCAAGGGCTAGGTTTAGTTGATTAAAGAGTGCCCTAGTCCTAGTGTGTGTAGGGTGTACACAAGCTTAGTCTAATCACAGCGTTCATTAAGAAGAAAGATTCGTTTCTCACTACTTTGGTTGTGTGTTAATGGTATATTTGGAACTGGGAATGAATACCAGAAATTGAAATATCAAAGGCCTTTCTTTGCAGTGATTTTGAGATTAAGGATTTGGTTAGATGAGATAGCTTCTGGGAATAAAATTTGTCAGGTCAAAGAGTGTATATTCATTTTCCAGAGGAAGTATGTGCTGGGAAGGGATAAACTAGCTGATATATTCATTTTCTAGAGGAATGGTATATTCATGTTCTAAAGGAAACATGAAATTTGGGTGTTAAACTAGCTGATACACCATTGATCCTAATCATAAGCTTTCAGTTGGGAAGGGATAGTTGCTAGAAATTGGGGACAATACTAGTGATTGGTAAGGAAGTTATTATCTCTGAATGACTAGACCAGATATATCATGTACTGTTAATATTATTGGCAATATGTATGCTCCTAGGAACTCCCATCTAGTAGTGATTGAAAGGATATTGGCATATTTGAAAGGACAGCTTGGCAAAGGAATTTTACTTGCAAGTCATGATCACATGAAAATTAAGGCATTCATAAATGCAGATTGGGCTAGTTCTTTAGATGACAAATGGTCCACATTAGGATAAGGTCATTGTTAGAAGATCATGTTGTGTGAGATGCTTTGGATGAGGTCATTTTGGTTTCTTGGAGAAGCAAGAAACAATTAGTTGTAGATTGGTCCAGTGTAGGAATATAGAGCTATAGATCATGTTGTGTCTGAGATGCTTTGGATGAGGTCATTGTTAGAAGAGCCAGGTGTTGTCTTTGAAAAGCCATTGATGATGTACTGTGATAATCAAGTGCCCATCATGGCTCATAACCTAGTCCAAAATGATAGAATGAAGCGCATTAACATTGATAGACACTTGATCAGAGAGAACTATATCAAGAGAAGTTTGCCTTCCTTTTGTAGCCTCAGGACTTTGAGAGTGGCGGGCAGATGCATTTACCGAAGGAGTCATCTTGTCCAAGTTTCATTTCTGCATTGGCAAGCTAGGCATGGTTACTATCTCATTTCTGCAGTGGCGGGCAGATGCATTTACTGCAGACTTATGGGCTTGGTTACTCTCGTCGTTTGGGAGTAGTTGGAGCTTACCAGGATTTGCTTGCATGATCTTTGACCATTCTACTTTATCTTGGCCTACAAAAAGAGAGAGAATTATGTGGAGATGTGCTTGGGCAGCCCTGATTTGGACATTATGGGAAGAAAGGAATGCCAGAATTTTTCAAGAGAAGGAAAGGGGCAGGCAGGAACCGAAAGACTGTGTTGAATAGGACAATAAATTGGCTGAAGACTTTGGAAATTTTTCATCATTTCTTATATAATTATTTTTGGAGAAACTGGTCAGCAGTAGTGAGGTGTTCTTGCTCTAAGAACAAGAGAGTTACAAGGTGGTCTCCTCCTTCTAAAGGTTCACTGAAGCTGAACTTTGATTGAATGGGGGGTGTTCTGAGGAAAAAGATTGGAGAGATTATTCTGATTTACTCAGGCCCTTTAGGATTCGGAGATTCTATTAGGCAGAGCTATTAGCTTCTGTACAAGGGGTGCAAGTCCCAAACCAATTAGGTAGAGCATTTGATAATTAAAGGGGATTCCAAGGTGGTGGGCTGGTTGGAAAACCCTGAGGATACTGTATGGTGCTACAAGAATGAAATTAAGAAGTTTAATTGGTTGACAAGGAATATGTTGGTTTCTATACGGTCGGTGGGGGGATCAGCAAATTATTTTGGCTGATGTGTTAGCTAAGCAAAGGGTAAATAGGGAAGAACTGTTTTGGGCTCGGCTGTGATTTCTGTAATTTATTTCAAGTTTACTTGTAAGCTTTTAGGAGGGGCTGCAGCTCATGCCTCTCCATGGGATGTTTTACGAAATTACAGTTCTAAATCAGTTTCTGAATTAATAAAATTTTACTATTAATCATCAAAAAAAAAAAAAAAAGCTAGGCATGGTTATTGGTTAATCTCTATGCTCAGCTTGAGGGGGAGTGTTCAGAGATTGAACAGCATGTTATGGGCCTATTTTTATTGGCATTTTTCTTTTATTATTTTATGGTTATGCTAGGTTTCTTTGTTATTGAGCTGTTGAAGGACTAGGGAGGAGTGGAGAGGAATGCTAATTCCAGAGGGAGAAATCTGCTAGAGGCCACTATTGGGAGGATGTGGAATGTTGAATGTGGATACTGATTCAGATCCTGATATTGATCCAAGTGCTGCTGAGGTTGCTGAGACATGCAATAGGAGAGCGAGGAAAGAGACCTGAAGACTGTTCTACTAGGGCCTCAAGAGGAAGAGAATGTTTGGACAATTCAAGTGGGGTTTGCTGACATCAACTGTCAAGTGATTCTGAATCTTCTTTAGAGCAATTGATGAATTTGGATAAAATTAAGAGTACAGAATACAAGGAGGCAGATCCTAAGAAGATTGACCAGAGATAAGACCAATAGTATTATTGGATCCTTGTTCATGAGGAGAGATGCATTAGGCTTTCAAGTTATTTAATTGATTGGAGGAAAGGGACCAATAACATAGGATGGGGATGCTTTGGTGGGAAGTAGGAAAGAAGAATAGAATGAGCTGATGAGGCTTCAAAAATTGCGTTCAGTTGGGAGGAAGCAGAGGATCCAGTCTCTAAATAAAAAAAGATATAGGCAGGAAGTAAAAACCAGTTACAAGTGGGAGAGGGAGAAGAATGAAAAGTTTGTTTATGGAAGGAGTTGCTTTCACGGGGTTGGGATGGAGAAAAGGAAAAAATTGTGTAGACACCCTGATAGCATGGCTTCCAGCCGTACATAGGGAATATCTTCTCATGAACTTAAGATACAAGTATGGGAGATATTCCTAATATGTGGCTGGATGCTGTGCTCTCAGGGTGTGTAGATGATTTTTGCTTTCAGGAGATCTGGGCTCATTGCAGTGGGGGTTCTCGGTTGAAGGAGTTTTTGTTTGTCTATTTAATGAATAGGGTACCTGTGAAAGTGTTGTGCATGGTTTGGCTCTTTAGTAGGGTGTTTCTGTCTGTTTTTTTCATTTTATATTTATTTAGGGGTTTCTGTTGGCTGTTAGGCCCTTTTTTGTTAGGAGTTTGTGATGCCATATGGGGTTGGCTAGACAAATCTTGCTTTGAGATTCTTCTCAACTGAGGGTCATGTTAATGGTTAAATACTTTTTATTAGTAATTTCATATTTTATTAATTTGTAATTTGGGAATATAGGTAAAGTGATATAGAGTATGTGTAGCAAGCATCCTAGGAAAGCCCCAGCTGCCTCTGCCACCAGTTCCCATTCTGTTTTGTTTCCATTTGGATCCCGGGTTCCCTATAAATAACCCCCAAGTATAACTGATCCCTTGTTTGGCCAATGTAGCTGTCAAACGGTTGGCTGATATTTGGGTCTAAACAAATTTTATTCTTATCTCCCTTGACAAATGTCTTCTTATAGATTATGTTTGGTTTGAAGGAAAAGGTAGGGAAAGGAAGGGAAAGACAGGGAAACCAATACAAGGTTTGTAAAGGTTTCCCTACCTTTCCCTTTCTTTCCCTACATTTTCCTTCAAACCAAACGTAGCTTTAGTGTATGCCTGTACCTGTACTGCTGGTGACCAATATTATTATTCTTCATTTACCTCAATACAACACAAAAGTCCCTTACATCACGAAGTCCTCTAAATTTGGGAGATTTCCCTCAACTTCAGCCCTTGTAATGATGCTAGTAACTCAGTTATTGCCCCAAAAGACATCATTCCAATTCCCTGATCCATCTTTTTCCAGGCCTGCCCCAGCTTTCCTAAACACTTCTTACTAGTGCAGTAGTTTGACTTCTTTCTACATGCCCAAATCATTTTAGTCTACTTCTTTCTACATGCCCCATCTTTTTCCAGGCCTGCATCTATTGAGGTGAATTCTACTAATTTGTGCATTTCTAATCCCATTTTTTCTAGTTTTTCCACTGATCCAATTTGACATCCACATCTATACTAAACACATTCTTTGGATATGCTGCTTATTGTCTGCCAAATATTTGCTCCATACAATACCGGTAACCTTTCATTGTCTAATAGAATTTTCCATTGAACCTGATAGGTATATTCTCCAATAACTCATGCCTCTTCTTGAGCGAAGGCATATATGTTGATTTGTCTAATATTATTGCCCTACAACTCATAATGTTAATTTGGACCATTTCTTAATTTGTGCATGCCATCCTTGAGTAGGGTCATGCTAACCTATTCTGTATGATGCCAGTTTTATTAGATGCCTTTAAATAAATGTTAATTTGTTGGTGAAGGAGGTCTAAACGAGAGTATACAGTTACTAGGTTTAAGTTTTGTGTTTATTGTCATGTTCGTGCCTTGAATTCTTTGTGGCGACCCGCTTCATGAATCCGCTCTGAATTATTTTGAGAAAAACCCGAAGGCAAAATTTCATAGTGGTTTGTGGTGGATGCGTAGGGTTTGAGCCGCTAGGTCCAAACCGAATATGAAGAGTCATGTATTTTTGGGGGTTCTCTCTCTTGTATATAGTCTTAGTCTTGTGAGAGACGAGTGAGGCATTGGGTGTATTTGGGGCTTAGGGTTTTCTGTGAGGGCACAACTATGTATTTCTTCTCCATTACCAACTTCATAGTGGATTTCTGTTTCTCTTTCCCCCGTGGACGTAGGCTATAAGCCGAACCACGTAAATCTGTGTCTGTTCTCTCTGCTTGTTTCTCTTTATATCTGTTTTACTTTCTTTTTGAGTGCCATTCGAATCTGTTTTCTTGGGTTTTTCCGCAACATTTATATTGTCCTTAATTGAAGTTTACAAAAGCTACTAATGTACATCAAATGCATGAAAATGTAAAGAACTCCAGAAGCATATCATAGGATTAAAAATTTCGATACGGTATGCTCTGTAGTGTATCTTTCTGGGACTGATACCTCTTTTTTAAGGTATTTTAAGAAAAAATTTGTTTTTGGTAATTAAATAACATAAAAGTCCCCCTCATAAATTTTGAAAAAATAACTACAAAAAATTGTGTGAGGTTCAAAGTACCAATACACCCCTTCTGCCATATCGGGGTATATTGATATTTTGAACCTTGATCATAGGTAAAAAAATCTACCAAAAACCTGCAAGCAATGTCCACATAGATTTTTTCATTGTACCTATATTTGCACATAATATCTCTAACTCTGATTAACTTGTGAATCAGACATATTTCTAAATCAAACAGGAAACTAAATGAAAAAACTTTAGGGGCCTAAAACTAGATATTATGCTTATTTATGACTTTACATTGTTGCTTAGATTGCACGCGTGGTTTACTGAACTAGACTTGTACTCTTGATGCTCTCTTTCTTTTTGGTATGGTTACTTTTAAAGATATTCTTTTAATTCAGGATGCAACATGTGTGGTTCAATTATGATCAGATTGCTAAATTGTTGAACCTGCCCATTGCTAAAAGAGTGTAATTGCTATATTGAAACCTTAGCTTTATTTGGCAGGTTTACTTGACTTGATATTTGCAAGGGTCCAACAATGGAATTGTATAATCCCATCTTTATATATTCTTAAGTATTGCATATTTGAATCTTAATATTTCTCATATTATGTATAGGCAAGAGGACAGTTAAACTTGAGATTTGTGGTGGACGGAAAAGTAATACTGGTAATATAAAATCAGTGAAACGCAATGGATCAGTCTCAGCTTTGGAAATTAAGCTTGACAACCTGCGGAAGGAACTCTCTTCCACTCATGGGGGTATATTCCCTCATGCTGTCTTGTCCACTCAACAGATTAGTTTGTTAAGTGCACAGAGACCAACTTCCATTGAACAGGTATTTGCTCAAACATCTTGGTCCGTCTTCTGTGTTATATGTGAAATGCATTAACTTATCTAGGCATTTTTCACCATCACCCCCCATCTCACCTCTGCATCACCCTCAAGGAAAAGAGAAGTGCCATTATGCAATCCGCAATTATGTTTAGTCATTCCACTTCTAATCAAAGGCCTACTCAGATGGAAAAGAAGCCAAAACTTATACTGACCTATTTATACTAGGTAAAATAATGTTTTTGATTCTCTACAGTTAAGGATCAATTACTTGATGTCATGGTAAAATCTTGGATTGACATTGTAAGAATGGGATTTCCATCCCTCCCAAGACCCCAGATAGCTGGGACCAACCTTGGGTAATGTCCCTTTTTATTTTCTGCAATTAACAGAAGGGAGTTCTTCATTACAGATTAGTGATAGAAAGAAAGGGGTCTACTGTGGTTTCATCTTGCATAACCAATTGATTAGTTGATTTAAATGGTCAAGATTGTGGTTGAAAAGGAACTCATGTATTGTCTCTTGCAGTTGGAGAAGATAATAGGGAAATTGAAGACAGAAAAGTATGGAAAGAGAATTCTTGAACAAGTTGAGCAGTATATTGAATCTGGGCAACCTGATGAAGATAAACGGAATGAAGAGGAATGCAGTGAAAACAGAGCTAAGAAGAGGTTGAAGACCAAGAAGGCACCTGTTTTAATTGAGAGCAGTGAAGATGAAGGATGACAGAGCTCAGAGCAAAATATAATGTCATTGTGTGTATTGCATTGAACTTAATCTGCCAAGTGAGGTAAACGCCTGCTATTACTAGATTGGAGAGGTGAACTCCAAGGCAGTCCCTTTGTTAGTTGTTACTATGGCCTGATGATGTCACCTTTCATATGGTCCACACACATGACAGATTCATGAGTCCAACCTTTTCAAGTTGTAAGCCATCTTTTTTTCCGGTGACTGTAGATTCTGAATCAGGAAGTCAGCAACTGTAATTCAGGTGATTACATGGTAAATTTATTTGCAACTTGATATGCATAGTAAAGTGGTGTGTTCATTCTACGCAAGGTTCAAAATATCGATAGACCGGTAGAGGCGTATGGGTAGTTTTTTCTTTTTTAGGTTTTACTTATTTTTATCGAAACCGGTTCAGAGGGGTTGGTTTAAGGCCCGGATACCCTCTGAACCAGTGGCTGACCCGATACAACCCCTGGAGGGGCGTATTGGGAAGCCATCGGCATGATATGTATCGGCTGATACGGGCTGATACGTTGAACCTTGATTCCATGCCATGGTTTTCCTTGACAAGGACACAGGTGACCTGTGAACTTGTTTGTTTTGCGGCAAAGCATTGGCATCAATTGCAAATGCCAGTGTCAAAAACACCAAATGGTGACCGTGGAGCTAACTAGATGGGGAGATGCTGAAACTAATATACCAATTTCGGTAGCAAGTTCAGTCTGTGTAACCTCAGTTTCCCGTTCATCTACGATTCCACAAATAACTAATTTATGTTAAAAAAGTGAACTTTAATGAGATGCTGAGAGAAAAGTTAAAAGAAAAGACTTCAAACGGTAGAAGTTGTCAGATGGGATGTATTGTTTATGATTCTAATGCCAAATGAACAACAATTCTTAGTTGAAGATGAAAGACGATGTTATGCGGCCAATGGCATTGTCAATTTAGCTTTTCATGTGCAATGGTACCATAGGAAAGCAAACTTGCAATCCTTGGTACGCTAATATCTGATTTACTCATTTTTTGTTTGCTGAAATTGGAATTTTATCACTTTTATGTGCTTTTCTGGTTTTGATTGATCAATTCCTAGTTGTCAATGATGATAGTAGGGGTAGTGAAATGTCTGTCTTTCTACTATCATATCATGACAATAATACCTACACATCATGCTATATCTTTTAATATAAGACCATCATCCTCCTCTCCTCTTACATGCATACGGCACATTTTCTTAGTTCTAAGTTCTTACATAAATCAATACATGTATCATACTCAATACAAGAATATATAATTGTCAAGTGTAAAACACATTATATCAACTCAATTGCCACATCTTTTTGGGTTGGGTTCACCCGACGAAGTTGCACTTATAGGAATTGTGTTACTTGTGTAGAATAATTCTATTTGTTTGAAGTTGCAAAATATGACCAATTGCGTTGCGTCATTCGACAGTGAGAGAGCACATCAGATGCTCAAAAAACAGAAACCTGGAGCACTCATAACTTGGTCGAAAATTCATTTTTTATCCCAGAAATAGCACACAGACGATAGTAGAAACTTAAATTTGTTGCCAAGTGATCAGGGTAGATTCGTTCCCAAGATGAAGGGGAAGGAGTTTAATGTTGTCTGAATGATTTAATGAAATCAAGCAGATCAATCTCTATGGTATTTACCCAGAAAAAAAAAATATGGAGGGAAGAGAATTAATTGGCATGAACAACCAAAACCATGCTCTTAAAATTTTCGATCCATTGTGAATTTGTGATGTTTTCGCTCTTAATTTGAGAGAGAGAGAGAGAGTAGATTAGGCTTTGTTTGAAGAGTACAAGATACAGATATATTCAGTGCAAAACCCTTGTATACAGTATTTTTAAACCTTGTATTTGCACTGTAAGAGAAATTTAAAAGCAATAACCTATTGCCCGGTTCATTAAGAAAGGGACATGCTTGAACCAGCAACCCATCGCTAAGTCAGGAATACAGAAATAAAGCTTTCCCATCACGTTCTAGCTTTTGATTTCCATTAACAGTTGAGAGAGCAAAGCAGTTTCATGGCCAGTTATCGTTATTACTTAATCAAAAAAGTAAGAAAAAGAACCTAAAAAGAGGACAAACATGGAAAGAAACAATTGAAACAAAAACATATTTATTTAGAGCATAATTTTTTTATAAAGAGATGATTATTTTAGTAGCAAAGCATTCTTGAGAGATTCTAAAGGCAACAGTCAATAAGCCTATCCAAGAATCCAAAATACGCCCATCGCCATCTCTTACAAAAGAGAAGAGGACCAATGACAACCCAAAATCCCAGAGTAAATGAGATAGCAATGAATGAGTAGAAAATCATCTGGTTGTTTAGAATGCCAGATTCATCTTCATCACCACCTTCTTCCTCTTCCCTGTTAGCTGGTGTTGGGAAATCTGAAGAGCAATTCCTTTCCAACGGTTGACCACAAAGACCAGGATTCCCAAGGTAGCTATTTTGATCGAAGGTCTTGAATTGCTTCTCATTTGGAATCCTGCCAGACAGATTGTTGAAGGAGACGTTGAAAATAGCAAGGGAATTGAGCTGAACCATCTCCGGAGGAATCGTTCCAGTGAGATGGTTCCGAGAAAGATCCAAGCTTTCTAGGTTTTCCATGTTTCCAATAGAAACAGGAAGAGGACCTGTGATGAGGTTGTTGGACAAGTTCAATGAGTGGAGCATCTTTAGATTTCCAATTTCAGAAGGAATACTTCCCATCAATTGATTGGATGCCAAATTGATCCCAGTCATCAGATAGAGTGGTTGACTGATGTAAGTGTTCTTTCGCTCTTTTGTTGTAAAATCAATGATTGGCCAATTTAAAGAAATATCCTTGTATTGAATTACAGCAGATGGGAACATTGAAGGCTGATCATCCTTCCACGTAGTAACATTGTTGATGCAAGAGGGAATTTCTCCTGAGAGGTGATTGCTAGAGAGATCGATGAACTGCAAGCTCTGTATTTGACAGAACTGTATTGGGATTTGACCTTCCAATCCATTTTCATCTAAAAGGACTGCTCCTATCAGAGGAAGTTCATATAACCCACTTGGGATATTGCCATAGAACTGGTTATTTCCAATGTCTAAGACAAATAATCCAGTGTGGTTGGACAAAAATTGTGGGATGTTTCCAGTAAAGGCATTGCCGCGAAGCATCAAACTTCTCAGATTTGGCATTTGGAAATCAGTTGTCGAAATCTCTCCTTGTAGGTCATTGTTTGATAGGTGTAAGTGTTCCAATCGACTGGTGTTGCTTATCAAGTTGGGGGGGTATAAATCCAGATATCTCATTGTCTGATACATCTAGATAAGATAGAGACCTGATTTTGCTAATGGATTCCGGAATTCCTCCATGAAAAGCATTTCTTGACATGTCAAGAGCTTTAATAGAAGGAAATAAAAGGTTGATGTTCGCTGGTATTAACCCAGAAATATGATTTATGTGCCATGTCAAAAACTTTGAGTTGTGAAGAATGGTTATGGAAAGGAAGTGGAAGCTCACCATCAAGAAGGTTGCCTGCTAGTAGCAACATTCCTAAAGAGGAGTTGTAGAGTAGTGAGGAAGGGATATTCCCACGAAGAGAGGTGCCTGACAAATCTAGGATGTCGATTCTAGACTGGTTGAAGATGAAACTTGGAATATTACCACCACTGCGCTTGTTGAGAGGACACCCTCTCAACCCAAGGAATTCTAGTTGGAAAGATGGAACCCAAGTTCGGGTGGTTTCAGTTTCAATCTCTAATTTATGATTTCCAGAGGATTCAATGGTGAGCAACTCTGAAAGGTTTGCAAACATAGAAAAAGACAGCACACCCTGAAAGTCATTGTCACCAAGCATAATGGTACGAAGGTTGGTTAGATTGTTGATAACAGAGGGAGGAATGCTACCTTGGAGTTGATTACCAGACAGGGCTAACACTTTAAGGGACTGCATGCTACCTAAGCAGAGAGGGATGTCGCCATTGATCAGGTTTCCGGAGAGAGCCAATATTGTTAGGCTCTTCAAGTTGCAGAAATCTGCAGTTCATAATTAAACAAAGAAGAATGTTAAAAACTAATATCAGATGGAAACTCCGACTTGGTGGAGTTAAAATAAAATACCTTTAAGTCGTCCTCTCATATTGTTGTCTTGCAAGTTCAGTAATTTAATTTCCTTGAAGTGAGCAAATAGAGAGATATTTGGGTACCAAATTCCTTGGCTTCGACTCCTTACAGAAGCAAAATCAATGGTAAGCACCCGGGATGTTGATTTGTTGCAAGTTACTCTATCCCAGTTGCAGCAATCTTGGCCTTCATCCCACTCCGGATGAAATGCGTCGGTATTGTTGACGGATTCTCTGAGTTACAACAGAGCCGACCTTTCTTCTTCTGGACATGCTTTAGAGCAGCAAAAATGGTTACAGCTACAGCCGAGGAAGATAAGAAACAGTAAAACTTGTACAGACCATTGTGCACGTAAAGCTCCTGCTCCAACGACAACGGATTTAGGCTCAGTATGTTGTAAAATGACGATGATGATCTAGGATATTTAAGCTTCTCCAAGTCAATGCGAATCTTCTTCTACAAATTAATTCTGTAATAGCTATTAATTTGTGAGGACTGCATGAACAAAGCAAAGGAAAGATTTCCTGCGACCGCGATGAACACGCTAGTGTTTTAAACCAAACACTCAACCAGTCATGGCATCACTCCAACTGAACTTAATTTCAGGAGAGAATGGCTTGCCGTTGTCAACACTCAATATGAGAGTGGAAGCCTGTGCGAGAGACTGAAATTTAGAGGACTGAGGCTCATGATGCCAACCTACACTTGGGAGGAAGAGGATCAACATGAGTCGTTCCATGACCCATCAGCTTAAATTATGATCACATGATCAGTTTGGTGCGTCTGCTATGGGTTTAGACTAATTTATTACGCGTCTTGTATACAGGATACATTGGAAGAGCAGTGACAGTGAGATGCATTTAAGGCACATTTAATTAGCAGTCACTATATATTGATCTTCGGAGTGATTGAAGATATCACAAGAACCTCTCAATTTCTTTCTTTACGTGTGCGTAGGGAAACAGAACATGGGTTTAGTTTGTTGGAGACTAGCCTACATCTTCTTTGTTTCCTTTCGGTCCATTTATCAATTAAGCAGTTGGTTACATCTGTCAATTAAGTAGTTTGGTTTAGTCTTTTAAGAATAAGCTTGAATGCTTCATCATCAATGCCTACATCATTTTCAATATCGATCGATGACTTGCAAAGCTGGCGTGGAGATGGATTAGCTCAACAGGTTGAAGGAGATCCGACAAGGAAATGCATGCTGAAGTTTCACCGCCATTTGTTGGGCTTGTTTCCACTGTATTCTCTAGCTATGACCGGTTTCTCCATGGTTGAGAATTTAGTGAAGTTACAATACAAGTATACAACTACAACTTAAAAGAATAATATGGGCTGTCAATAAAATAAAATCTCTGGTACAACAACTGATACAATTAAGGGCTTTTTTTTTTGGTGAAATTTCGTTAAAACAAACAAGATGACATTATTATGGTTACAAACATGGTTTTTGAACCGCAGTTGACTGGGACGGTCAGACCATTCAGCCCAGGAATCAGGTAATCGGTTCCATTTTACCTCAAACCCGGTCCCTGGTCAAAAATCGTTGAATTGGTTAATGATTCGTTGACTTGGGTGATCGAACCGTCGATCCATTCAACGGTTTTGACCGTTTTTAAATTATTTTTTATATTTTTATTTTTGTTGTCAAAATGGACCGTTCATTCAAATCGAACGGTCAAACCATCAACCCAAAAACTGGTGGCTAAAATGATTCCATTTCCAAATCATTTTTTAAAACCATGTTACACAACACGGGGTTAGTAACCCCTCCCCAAACCGGCCCCTAGACCCCCAATGTAACATGACACAGATGTCATACAACTTTACTAATAATGCATCAATTAAGAATCCATGATACATACTAAATAGTTTTTTTACAAATTATAATATGCTTAAAGACATTAATAAGTTACTATTTATTTAAGTTAAATTATTAGTTAATATTAAAGAAATATATAATCAATCTAAAAAATGTATATTAGATCGATTATCAAGAATGGAAGGGGTTGAGACAGGGTTACCCCATCTCACCCTACCTATTCAACATAGGGATTAATCTATTTTTATTCTTGAATAATAAAACAGTTGAGGATGCTATGGTATCAGGTGTAAAGAACTCGATGAATTTCCCACCTATTTCCCTAAAAAACTTTGGCTATTTGAAAGCTTCCTATGCATGATTCGTTGCCTCGACCAGTTTTTTGCTTGTCTTTTTGTCAAAGAACATTGATTGGAAATATTCTTTTGCCCCAAATCTCCAAACAGCTAAAGTTTTCCCCCATGACCCCTATTCTCTTTGCAATCACCCTCTAAGTTCTTGAGTGTAATTCCACTTGCCAAGGAAAATGAGCAAGATTGATGAGCATCACACTCATAGTGTTGGTTGTGCTCTATCTATGGCAACTGGAAGGTTGAATATGCTAGTTTGTATCTACAGTGACTTTATCTTCAAGATTCAACAAGGTTTATGACAGAAGACAAATGAATGGAATGGTCATTGGAGTCCAGATTTCCATTATGATTTTATCACCCGATCGACATTGCAATCAATTTCTCTTTCATCACTAGATCCAAACAATCATCTACTGCAACATGGAGTCGGTGCTTCACCCCACAAGTGACATATTCATGGCTAATTCTAGCACAAAAGATACAATTTCGAGAGAGGTGCTTATATATATTGAATTTGAATTTAAGTTGTTTTAACACTTACAGAGCGTTTTTTTTTTTTTTTGGATTTTGAGAGGGGGAATGTTGGTCAGTAGGATTTTGGTTTCCATTGATCAAGAATTCTATGTTCTTTTTTAAGATTTATGTGGGGATCAGGGAAAGTTTATTTTTCTGGGTATCACTTACCCGAATAAGTGATACTCATCTCCTAGGTGCATAAACTTATTCAGATAACTACATTTACCTGGATAAATAACTTACCGAAGAACAAACATAGCCTTACTAGGGGACTTCATGGGATAAACCAATAAAGGTTATGTGATGTCAACTAAAATCTTTATTCCCATAACAACTCCACTTAGCAATTTCCTTTTCAATTGGTTCGTAAGGTTTTCCAAGTTCCAAAGCAACGTGCTTAATGGCACTATCCTTCAAGTATTCCATTGGTAGCCCAAATAATTGGACCCAAAAATCCGCTGATTAAATCATTTTCAAATAACCATGACCTTCTATCAACAACTTGGTACCTCTCAAAGTAAATGGCAAATTGACCCTATAAGTATATAGTGTGAAGTCCTATATTAATGATCCTTCTATTTGTTGGGCTTTGGAGACCATCACTAAGAAATTCGAAATAAAGAAAAGAACTCTATTCAAATTCATTATCATGATGCTTATATAGATACAAAGAATCAAGAAACAATAATAACTCGGGTCTCCAGTTAGGTCCCATTTATATAATTTTCGATGACAGTTGGTTTAATGCACCCCCTCAAGTTAGGAGAAAGAGGAGGCCGAATGCCCAACTAGAGTAGCAGAATAGTAAAGTATGGAACTGATCTTGGCCAAGAGCTTTTGTAAAAATGTTAGTGGGTTGAAATTTGGAGGAGATGTATGATGTAGTAATCAATTTTGACTACAAATATTCTCCTACGAAATGGCAGTCAATTTCAATGTATCTAATACACTCATGAAAGACCGAATTAGCAGCAATGCAAAAATCCACTTTATTGTTGCAGAATAACTCCATTGGTTGTGAACGAACAAGCCTAAGATCGATCACTGTGGAATTGCTTAAGCCAAATCAATCCACTAGTTGTAGTAGAGATGGCACAATACTCTACTTGGTTGATGAGCAAGAAATGGTAGATTGCTTATTAGACTTCCAAGATAAAGGAGTGTTTCCAAGAGGGATAAAATAGCATATGGTTAAATGCCTAGTAGTTGGGCAACCAGCCTAATCAGATTCATAGAAGGCATGGAGAACCAAATCATTATCAGAAGGAAGAGACCATATGTAATGGAGGACTTCATATATCAAAGAATATGCGTACAACAGTGTTTAGATGAGCTTGTTGTTGTGGGTTAAACATGAATTAGTTGAGAATGTGAATAGAATAAGTGATGTCTGGTCTGGTGATGGTGAAATAAAGAAGGCACCCCACTAGGCCCATGTACTATTCTAGATTATCTACTAGTGGGTCTGAATCAGGCTTGAGGTGCCAATGTTGAATAGGGAAGTGGCTAGCTTTGCATTCAAACATGTCTGCATTCTTGAGAATTCCATGCATGTAGATATTTCTGCAAGGAAAATACCATCATGGGACCAAGAGGTCTCAATACCCAAAAATAGTGTAGGAGCCCGAGATCTTTTATGGAAAAACATTGACTGAGATTTGTCTTCAATTCAAATATTATGGGAATCAATCCCACTAATAACCAAGTCATCCATATAAGCAATTTCATTAAATCTAGTTAATCTCATATATGGACTTATTCAACTTGCAAACTCTTTTTCACCACAGACCAGGAGGAGGCCGTATGTATACCTCTTTATGAAGAATTACATGAGAAATGCATTATTTATATCTATCTAATCTAATTTCTGTTTTCATGCCACAACAAGCACGAATAGGCAATAGACTGTAACCAACTTAACAATTGGAGCAGATGTCGCTATGTCATTAACACCCTTTATTTAGGTGTAACGCTCTTTGCAACTTCTATCGGGTTTTGTCTTGATTTTGAAGACCTATTTGCACCCGATCGGGACCTTGTCAAGTGGAAGATCAACCAAAGTCCAACTATGAATATTCTTCAAGTTTAGCTAACGTAGTTGTCATGGCTTGTTACCAATGAACATGGTGACAAGCTTACTGATAAGTAGTGGGCTCAATTCGTGTGTAATCAATTGAAATATGTTGATGGGCCTGGGTCATTGTAGATCCAGTGGTAGGGCAAATATAGTCACTTAGATGTGTAGGTGGATGTTGGGTCCTTGTGGGCCTAGTAGACATGGATGGTTGAATCAGTTGAATGAGTTCAGTTTCATTTTGAGTGTGATGAGGTGAGGAGTCAGATTGTTCCTCTATAGTAGGCAAGGTAATGCTATTAATGGGTCGAGAATGGGCCTAGGTAAAGAAATCATCAAAGTAGTCTTAAGAATAGGAGTGAAATCATAGGCAATGAGGAGGTTTTATTGTGAAGTTTCTTGGTAGTATAATTAGTACTCTTATAAGGGAATTGATCGTAAAAAAGGTGGCACCCCAAGAAACAAATAAGTGCCCATCAGCAATATTATACACAGGGTAACCCTTTTGTCCATAAGGATACCCAATAAAAATGCAGGGTTGTCCCCATTGTGCAAATTTATCACAACCATACTTGCATAATATAAGCATCCAAAAGCTCGGAAATGAGCATAAATAGGTGGATGATGATATAGAATCTCATATTGTGTTTGACCTGAGAGGATGGGAGTGGGCAAATGATTCACAATGTATGCAACTATAAAATCTGAGAGCTCTAGCCACTTCTAGCAAGTGGTGATGTTTTCACTCGACGACACCATTTATGTTGAGGTGTGTTGATGCATGATCATTGATGACATATACCATGTTGATGAAAATAGGCTTGCATGGGCCCAAATGTAGACTCAAGCCCATTGTCTGATTGGATACATTTTACATGGGTTTCAAATTGAGTCCAAACCATGTTATAGAACATAACAAGATAGGAGTAAACATCAGATTTACACTTCATTATGTAAACCCAAGTAACTCGTAAATGATTGTCTACAATAGTCAAAAAAATACTAGCATCTGGAAAGAGGAGTTTTATAACCTCCCCAAATATCCACATGCACTAAGTCAAAGCAATTATTAGATCATGTTATACTAGTTGGAAAAGATAAATGAGTTTCCTTGCTTTATATATAAAAATCACGACAAAAATTATTAGGTATTTGAATCTATAAATCTAGGATTAAAGATAAGTAATCAAATGAAGCATGTCCTAGTCTAAAATGCCACAAATTGGGGGGTGGTAGCAGCATAGCAGGTATGTGAATAGTTGGCTAAATCAACTGGTGGATTAATAGTAGTAAAATGATATAGACCATCATGCATCTTGCCAAGCCCAATCACCTTCTTGAACCTCAGGTCTTGCAAAATGTAAAGGTTAAGAAAAATAGGGACACACAATTCAGATCAAAGCAACGTTCTAAATATCAACACCGGCCAATACGTCGGTAGGGCGTATTGGCTTGTGTCAGTACTTTTTTTAGTGTTATTTATTATTATTTTTTTTTTTTTTGAAACTGGTTCAGAGGGGTTGGTTTAAGGCCCAGCTACCCTCTGAACTGGTGGCTGACCCGATACAACCCCTGGAGGGCCATATCAATAAGCCATTGGCACGATATGGCCGATATCGATACTTTGAACCTTGAATCAGAAGTTAGCTTACTTATAGATAATAATTTGCACTTGAAATCAGGTATGAGAAGCACAATTTTGAACTGTAAATTTGAGGACAAATTGATATTGCCTTGTGAAACAACTGCAAGATATTCCTGTTCAGAATGTTAACGGGTATAGCCATCGTGGCATGGTGTTGTGAACATATTGGTATGGTTGTGGGTGGTACCATGTGATCTGATGCACCACTATCAAACAACCAGATGTCAATATTTAATATATTAGGAGGATCAGAAGACTTACCAGTGAAGTTAGAGTAAGAAGCATTACGATCCACATTGATATATGAAAGCAAATGGTTAAGTTATTCCAGAGATAAACCAGTAACTAGGGACGTAGCAAAGGAGCTGGTTTCACTTACTATACTATTCTGATTAAGAGAGGCATTCTTTCCACCTGATTTGTTCTTGTCCCATCCAAGAGGGTAACCTATCAATTCATTATAGTGATCGTTTGTGTTATTGGTTTTCTTGCAATGATCACGCCTCGAATGATCCTTTGGCTTTGTATCGTTCTTGGTCAATCCTAAAACATGAAGTGCTGCAACTTCAACTATAGGAGATTGTTGTGTAATTAACAACTGGTGTTTCTCTTCTTAAGAGATTAGAGCATAAACTTTGTTAATAAAGGACAAGGGGTCCATGCCAAGTATGTTGGATCAAATGGTGTTAATTCGATCCCTTAATCCCTTCAAGAATTGATAGACCTTTCACGCTCTCTCTCAGTATTGAAATCTCTACCAGCACCACAACTATAGACTAAAGCAAGAAGGTAGGTTACAAGTTCATCCCAAATCCCCTTCAATTTAGTGTAATAAAGTGAGACGGAGAGCTTTTCTTGTTTCATCCAAGCCAACTCCCTCTTTAGATGGAAAATTCAAGGAGCATTTCTCTCTGAAAACCGCTCCTCCAGGTTCCCATGCGGGAGAACTGAAAATTAGAATTCTGTCCAAGATTTACTATAATGATGCTTATATAGATACAAAGAATCAAGAACCGATAATAACTAACCTGGGTCCGCACTTGGGTCCCATTTGTACAACTTGCGATGACAATTGGTATTAAACAAAATGACAGCCATTGTAGGTGATTAAACAAAATGACACCTGAACAGTTAAAACCCCTTGTATTAATCACCTTCAACCTAGTTTGTGTTTGTTTGCAGTGTAAATACGGGAGTGGTGTTATATTACATTCTAGTCCAGTTTTGTAACCATTTGGATGGAGTGTAATTAAACACCGAAAATTGATGTAAAATTCCATGACATCGAGTTTTATATCAATAATCGAAGAAAAAAAACATCAACAAAACCGAATTAAAAACTTTCCTCTCTCCCATCGAAGTAAAACTCCTCCCATCATTGAGGTAATGTCTCTCTATCTCCTCACCGCTTCATCGAATCTGCAACCCCCTGAGCCAAGAGTCAAGCCCCTTCTACAACCCACCAGTTTCCTCAAGACCAGTGACTTCCTATACTGGTACTCAGGAACTCTTTGAAGTTCTTACTCAATTTCAAAATTGTAATCAAACTGAGAATATGAGATCCGTACTTGACAAATATATGAAATAAAATAGGTTTTCGCATATAATTCCTATGACCTTTCTTATCTTTACTTTTACTAGGCAAACATTTGGGTCAGGTGGAAAAGACGAGGACAGGATTGAATCCCAGTTAAATAATAACCACATGAACTGATTTAATAGAGTTCGGATCTCCTGCCCACAGCATAGTATTATGCAGGGGGAGATGTTCCCAATTCACGGGGGATAGTATATTGCGGGTAGGCATGGACAGAGTTCTCGTGGACAGGAGATCCATAATCGATTTAATAAGCTGAGCCAGTTGGTACCTACATGAGCTTTGGTTGTCTCTAGAAGATAGATCAGACAGTTTGAATAGCTCTAACAAGGCATGGTCAAATATTCAAACCAACAATATATGAATGATGCAAGGCAACAGAGTAGAAATGCAGAACTGATTATTGATCATTAGTAGCCAAACTTTGAGCCATAGATACAGCATCATCCATAACCAACTAGAAAGCTCTGAACTACAACAGTATTTGAGCGTCTAACTCTTGTTCATCCACAGACACTACACAGGACTTCTAGTTTCTTTTTCTTTTTCCTTTGTTGTCTGTTTTCTCCATGGTCTTCAATCTCTATGAATGAAACCTTCTATTCTTGCTCATTGAGGTTGTAAGAAAAAAGCACAATGACAGATTCCTTTTGGAGAAAACCCATATGGTTCGTCAAATCTCCAGCACCCCTAACCTGCCTTGCCTTTTAGCGCAAAGAAGAATAATCATTCTTCAAGAAGAAATGATGGGTAATCAAGAAATCTTACTTTTGTTTATCGGAAGAGTCACAGAGCTTCTCCAACTGTTCTTGAGATTTGAACTCCACTCCGCTCGATGAAAATTAACCCACTACGGACGAACTAGCCTAAACGCCCTCGAAGGCTCATACCAGCAGGGATCCGAAGAAGTGGCAATGGTCATCTGCGTTTTTTTGGGTGTAACCAAGCAATTTTTTTAACGAATGGTTGAAAATGGCGCATGGGCTAATAAGACACCCACGGCCGTTATTCAAACACAGGTTGAATTTACATCGATGGAGTATTATCCAAACGATGGCAAAAGTGCAACGTCCATTTACATCAACTACCTAGAGGTGTAAATCGGGCGGCACGCCCGCACCCCGCGGTACGGCCATATATATTATTTATATATTTATATAATATTATATAAATTATAATTATATAATAATATATAATATATAATATATTAATAAAATAATTAATTTTTTAATTTTATTATATTAATTTATTTAATTATTATATATAAGCAATTGTATACACAAAATTCATATAAAATTAAAAAGTTTAAATTTTTTGTCAATTTTTTTAAATAAATAACTTTGGCCCGATGCACGGCCCGACCTGGCCCAAGGCTCTGCCCGCGGCACAGTACGGGCCTGCATGGATTTGGGCCGTGGGCCGTGCCGGACCGACCCCCAAAATTTTCACCGGAGAAGGCGGCACAGCCCGTAATGGCCCGCAAGCCAGCACAGCACAGCCCGCACTTTGCGCAAGCCACCCGCGGGCCGTGCCGGTGTAAATTTAGTTTTACACCTCTAAACCTACCAAACATGAAGAGTGTTAATGGGCCAACATTCCGATTGTTATTATAATCCTCGGTGTAAATTTAGTTTTACACGCAAACAAACGCACAGTTCTCCAAGTTTTGTTGTCCTCCACTGCTTCAACAGGATTGTTAGATTTTGGTAGAAGTATCCAAGAGAGATCTCTTAATAAATCTCTCTCTCTCTCTCTCTCTCTCTCAACCAGATAAGGGGATGAGTGAGAGAAGATTCAGAGCCTAGGCAATGATAGGAGAGAAGCCTACACAACAGAAGAGAAGTCTGATTTTATCAGTTCTTCCGTATGAAATGAACTCAATCCGAATTAATCCCCTGTGGGTTTTCTTTGGATTCTTGCATGAAATATTAGGTTCCATTTGAAGGTAACATTGGACGTTTTGTACAGAATAGGGAATGCAGAAAAAGAAATGGCCTACACTAAGGATGTTGGGAAAGATGAGTGCCTAGGTTAAGGAGGATAAATTGGAAATATGTACATTTGCAGGAACCAAAGTATAGCATTATTAGGTGACAGGCCTTAGAGAAAATTGAAGTGGCTTTACAATTAATCCCTTACAAAGAGTAATGAATGCAAGTGCGAACAAGTGATATGGTTTAAGTTTAAAATTTTGAAAGGACAAAAATTGGAAAAAAAAAAGAAATGGTTGAAAATAGTAACAACACTTCGAAGACTTATGATTCTCCAGTAAGATATGGCTCTGCATGGGTGGGCTTGCAATGCAGAATTTGTCTAGCCAACCTTGCAGCATGGATACTAAATTCTTTATGATACCTAATAGAGACCAGCATGGAAGCTAAATTCTTACACAGTTACACTTAGTTATCAGATTTCAGAAATGCTACCTCATATTGACTCCGGTTGGTAGGATAATGAAGCCCCAAGTGTTCAGGATGTTTGAATGTATGCATTCTTCAAGAATTACTTCCTGTGAATCCTGTCATGGAATAGGAAGGGGAAAAAAGAGCATTTGCATAATGAAAGTACTTTTTGTTAAGCAAATAAATAAATAAATAAAAGCTGAAATCCAGAACTAATTTTCTTGTTAACTAGAAGAGAGATCCTAATTTTGCTTCCTTTCAGGGACATTAAAACCTTCAAATAATTATGGAGAAAGGAAAAAAAGAGGAGCATGTATTTGTGGGATATTATTTCATAAATTAATCTGATATTCTCTCTACAATTTTCCAGAAGTATAGGTTGATGATAGATGGATATTAGGGGTAAACTACCATGACAACCCTTGAATGGACAACAAAATTCTTCCTGACCGCCCTTACTCCCCCCTTGTGTTTCCTTTTCAGAGGCAAATTCAATTATGCTGCACAGCTAGACAAACCCTGCTGTCACCCTAGCCTGCCAAGAACATAAAGAGCCATATCTCCTATTAAATATGTCTTCTCTCTACGTCCATTGACGTCTTCTTTTGCTTTCTCATTGCCTTCTAGAGTCTAGACCTTAAATTTTATGTCTAACCACCTCACTGTCAAAGTAATTGGTCTTCAAAGTATGTAGCTGAACGGTCTTAGCCAACTTCCCCTCATCTTCTCATTTACAGAGATTTAAATATCATGCAAATTAATTTGTAATTTTGTTACACATGGAAGGGGCTACAAGAACTTAGGGTAAACCAAAAAGGACATGGGTATATGTAGTAAGAAATGATTTAAGCACTAATAATTTAACAGTAAATATGGCTTTAAATTGAACAAATGGAAAAACACGATTCATGTAGCCAACCCCATGTAGTTGGGAGAATGCATGGATGATGATGACGATGATGAATTATTTGTAATTTTGTCCTCATCTCAACCCATAGGTTCCTAGAAGATTTTTGTTTTCCTTCTTTTCCTGTGGACAAGGTCATAGCAAAAGTGCAGAACAGAGCAGTTCCTCTTGCTGTCTTGAGTTCTATTCAGAAAAATTTCTAGTAGTGGCAACTGCAGTTAATAGCCCCAGGAACAGTATCATCAGTATTTTTCAACAAGGAGCACGTAAATTTTCATCTAAATTATCTTCTGAAAGAATATTGTAAGGGGTACTAAATTCCAATTCTTGCAGACTGTGATCTTTGTCCTCCTCTTGGCTTTTACATGGGGAACTCTTATACAAGCCCCTACTCCTATTGAGAAGTCCCTCCTTCATCATGGCTGCATATCTTTCCCTGATCCCCACTAAAGGATGCTTCTGGAGCAGTTTCTCACAGTCATAGGCCTCCCTAAGAATGACGGTCTGTGTTGCACACTTATGAGAAATGTAGAAAATGCCTGGATGGCGACCAAACACCTTTGTGAACTTCTGGGGCAGGCCCAAGGGTTTACGGAGATTGCTCACATTCTTACGCTCAGTCTTCTTTTGTAGGGTGAGGTGGAGAAGCTCATGAAAGACTCCTACAATTCTTTTCTCAGAAACATCTGTACGGGGATCAAGATGGGATGCATCCACATAAGGAGAAGTATATGGGAGCTGTTGCCACTCCTCTAGCCATTGCATGCACTTCTTCTTCAATCCAAAACCCCTAGTGAACCGAATTGGGAAACCCAAAGTTTGAACACCTTGTTGCTGCCATTGGTGGTGGTAGTGTTCAACTGCAGCTGCAAGAGAACTTTTCTGCAATTGCGAGACAGCTAGACGCTCATCCCAGCATAAGAGTTTCAATCCAATCCGATCATCAGGGAGGTGGATGAATGAAAAGAGCTGTGGATAATGGGGAACCAAGGAGAAGGAATAGTCATTTGGCAAACCCATATCCCATTTCAGTTGGTCAATGGTTTGCAAAGGCAGGATCCTATCTCTAGTGAGCATGAGCAGTTTCTGGAGCCTCTCAACAAGGTCAGTCTCATTCGCCTGGAAGATTTCAATCTCTTCTTGGTGCAGTTTGAGTGCCCCGTCTGTCAAGCAGAACCACGGGACAGTACTGCCTCCAGCAATAACAGGAAATTCAGAGAAAAGGGTCGGGTATCTTCTAATGAAAGTAGAGAGCCTGAGATCTGGGGATAGACCAAGCTGCTTGCGATGTTTCAAGAGATGGTATATGGGAAGACAATGGCGAGGATCACAGGCGAGGATAGAGACAAGAAGGCAAGCAGCTCTGAGTTCACCTTCCCCAGCCACAATGGCATCCAAGGCTCTGTCCTTCACCCATTTCAGCTTTATATTAACCAGACTAAACCTCTGCTCATACGCAAATCCATCTCGACGTAGGCTAATGACACTTGAGCTTCCTGCTCTTCCCAATAACAATCTAAGCATTTCTTTCTTTCCCGATCAGGCTCCTTTTTGGTTCATAAGAAGGTAGCCCTGAAAAATATAAGAAAAAGAATCAGCTTCATATCACTTTTGCAAACAAGACTGGTTCACTATTTAATACTCAGACCCTTGACAAAAACAATCTGCACCATGA
Source organism: Nelumbo nucifera (assembly GCF_000365185.1). Next base: position 750,272 of record NW_010729185.1, read on the forward strand.
CCATCTCTTATAATTGTTTTTTTCTTTTTTTGCATCCAAAATGCAACAGCTACAAACCATTCACATAAATACTAAAAAGGAAAACAAAGGAAATTGAAAGAAGCACAAAAATCGGTTCAAACTTCAGAGAAACCATTTAAAATTCACATAAGTTTAGGTCAACTAGATCCATTTATTAATTTTCTACTACTAAATCCATAATCACCAAGGTTAGTAATCTTTCTTTTGAGATTTCAAATTTACATGACATTCTAACAACTATCAACGGCAAGTCCAATAGTGAAACATTTGTATAGTTTTTATTCAATAAAGTTCAGTAAATGGTCACAAGCTGAGTATCAGATTAATTTTTTTTTCTTTCAATTTTTCCTTATCTGTACAGCCAGTTAAAAGGGTCCTTTACCATGTGATTGATCTCTATTTCTATCTTGTTTGGTAAAGGTCCTGTTTAGAAGAAAAAACACACAAACAGAAATGAGCTGAATGCAGACTATATATCACCTTCAAAGAGCAAGGGAATATAATTAAAAATTAGCACAAAGGAAAAAAAAGGAGCTAATTACAATTGTTAAGAGTCATAAGAACCAAGAACAACAATTCTCATATCTTTATTTAAAGTTTGGACTGTCTCCATCACTCCATGAATGTCACAAGGAGAGTAACTTCAAATACTGTCGGTGATATTGGAGAGTGGCAAACAAATGGGACATGAAAATCATCGACAGGAAGAAGAATGTCTATAAGCTGTAGAGAGGGGAATATATTTCTGCAGAAAACAAAGAAATCATCTGTGGAAGATGCCCTCTCATCATATCAGTACAAATTGGGCATGCAATAGTTTATATTCCACTATTAGAATCCCATGGTAAATCAAAACTGTGCACATATACAGTAGTTTTTGTGTCTATAAAAATTTATGATTGTTGATGTAAAAACCAAGAACTATCAGAGCTGAACACAACTAATATATCTATAAAAGATTACCATTTGAAACCAAAAAATAAACAGAAATAACAGCTTTCAAGTGGGTCATTTTGATCAGAAATGCCAGACGGCAGAGTAGATGCTAACATCAACTAAAAAAATAGGACTGACTTTGGAGATGATCGACTACCAATGGTGTTTCTTCCGTTTTTCTTCTTTCTTTTTTTGGCAAAACTAAAGGAGAATTCACTAAGAAGAGTTTAAATTACATCTCCATGCTCAGCTAGGGCCAGAGAAGTGCTCCCATAGCCAGCTTGGTGGAGTTTCAAGATATTCCATGTCACCTTGTTGCCTAGCTTTTCCTGCTTTTGTATGAGCTATGATATTACGGTCTCTTTTGATACAAGTTACTTTACAGCTGACAAATTGATTAACAACATACTCAATTTCTTCAATCAGTGCCTGCCGTAGTTGTCAAGGCAATGCCTAGGCGGGCGCCTAGGTGACAAGGCGCCTTTTGAAGCTCGCCTTGCCTAATCGCCAAGCAGTTTTGTAGTATGTATTATAAAATTCTTTTTTATTCTTTATTTTTTTGACATTATAATTATAAAATAGAAACTATTAAACTAAAATATTCATTTTGTGTGTGTTTATATACAAATTTATTTTTATTACTTTTCTTAGAGAGAATGACTGATCAGTCCAGGTCAGAATTTTGTAGCCCCACCATACAGGGGAGATGAATCCTGACCGTGAATTGATGCCATGGGCAGGATGCGGTTTACGGGGGGGGGGGGGGCTACTAGTAGACTATGGGGTGCTGTCATTCAGAATTCTGCATTGGGTTGCAGAGTACTTAACCCCTTTTCTTATTTGTTAGGGTTTAATCAATATAAACATTGCTAAATGCTGTATTGAACCCCTAAAGACTTTAAAACCTGAACCAGTAAGAAAGAACTTAAAATTTTGTCTAATCAACACATTTTCTACTACTACTACTACTTTTTCTTTTCTTCTTTTCCTATAACAAAAATAAGGGTAGTTCCCTAGGTACCATAACCATATTTCCTTAATAATTATTCATAATTTTCATAAGAAAAGTATAGAGTTCATGTTAAAGTATAAAAAATCAACATATTCATGAGAAGAAAAAGAAAAAGGAAAAGAAAAGGGAAAATTCCCGATCAATACCTTGTACTTTGGCTCGAGTGACAAGTTGGTCCCCGAACTTTAAAATGCGACAATTCAGTACCCGAACTTTCAAAATGTGACAATCCAGTACCCGAACTTTCAAAAGGTGACAATCCAGTACCTATCGTGACCAGTCTGTTAATCAGCCGTTAAGTGACATTTGAAAAGTCAAAAATGCCCTAAGAATGCCATCTAATTCTCTTTATCAACCATCCAAACATTGACAATAAAATGAATAGTCCCAAATTCTAGATTCTTCTAAACAGTCACCAACCATTTTTGAATAGAAGAGGCTAGGATTTGGGACTGTTCAGTTTTTTGTCAACGTTTGGATGGTTGATAAAGAGAATTAGATGGCATTCGAAGGGCATTTTTGACTTTTCAAATGTCACTTAACGGCTGATTAACGGACTGGTTAACGGCAGGTACTGGATTGTCACATTTTGAAAGTTTGGGTACTGGATTGTCGCATTTTGAAAGTTCGGGTACTGAATTGTCGCATTTTAAAGTCCGGGGACCAAATTGTCACTCGAGCCAAAGTACAGGGTACTGATCGGGAATTTTCCCTTTTCTTTTCTTTCTTTTTCTTCTCATGAATATGTTGATTTTCTACACTTTAACATGAACTCTATACTTTTCTTATGAAAATTATGAATAATTATTAAGGAAATATGGTTATGGTACCTAGAGAACTACCCAATCTATGTTTTCTACAGAAAAAAATCTATTACCTAGGCGACTAGGCCCCCCCCCTGTCGCCTAGCCTCACCTTGGCACCTTGAAAACTATGGTGCATGTTCCAACCATCTTCTGTTTTTGCTTTTGTTAGATACTTGAGAGACTAGAGTAGCAGAATCTGTGAAGACTTGAACCTGTTTCAGACCAAAATTTAGAGCCCAATTTAATGCAGTTAATATGGCTCATTACTCTGCTTGTTCTAGACTTAGAACCTTCAAATGTTTCCCAATTGCTGCAACAAAATAATTTGTTGGGGATTGATAAAATTCAGATCCGCACTGTTATTAGATTAAGAATAACAGTAGGAGATTGTATGAGAGAGAAGAGAGAAGAAAAACGGGTTTGAACAAGAGAGAAAAATCTCTCTCTCTAGTTGGCCAGGATGATGTATTTATTGTTTTACTAATCATAAAACAATTATTGTTATGCCCCTACTTCAAGTCACACATTACACCTCACCCCCAATATAAATAAAAGGACCAAACTGCCCCTATACAGCCGTCACTAACACTCCCCCTCAAACTGGTGAGTATATGTCATATAGTCCCAACTTGTTACATATGTAGTCCACTCTTCCCTAACTCAACCCTTTGGTGAACAAGTCTGCCCATTGACTTCCTATGTTAATATATGCAATACTTATCACTCCACTGAATACCTTTTCTCTCACAAAGTGACGATCAATTTCTATATGTTTTGTTCTCTCATGAAAAACTGGATTGGAAGATATGTGGACTGCAACTTGGCTGTCACAAATAAAGCTTCATAGGGGTATCAATCAAATACCCCATCTCCTGTAAGAGGTTCCTCAACCACACTAGTTCACAAGTTGTATGTGCCATGGCTCTATATTCAGCTTTTGCACTGCTTCTTGCCACCACTGTATAGTGGACCTTCTATCAGATACAAGAAAGGTACAATAACCTATAGTGGACCTTCTATCAGATACAAAACCAGCCCAATTAGCATCAGTGTATCCCTCTATCTCAAGACTTCCTCCACTCTTGTATAGCAAGCCACGACCAAGAGCTCCTTTCAAATACCATACAATCCTTAGGATTGCATCCCAATGTGGAACCCGAAGGATTCTGCATGAATTGGCTCACCATATTAACTACAAATGAAATATCTGGCTGAATAATGGTTAGGTAGTTTAACTTACCCACCAACCTCTTGTACCTTCCAAGATCTTCAAACTCATCACCTGCACCACTACTCAATTTGGCATTTGGTTCCATAGGTGTTTCAGTTGGTTTGGCACCCAACAAACTTGTCTCTTTTGACAAATCAAGAGCATACTTTCTTTGACACAAATTAATATTGCGACTTTTATCCCCAAGAAATATTTTAATTTGCCAAGGTCCTTTGTCTGGAAGTGATCATGCAAAAAAGTCTTAGTCTATCAATCCCCAACCTATCACTGTCGGTAATAACAATGTCATCTACATATACTACCAATAAAATCTTCCCAACACTTGAATCATAGATAAATACTGACACTATTTCATGCCAAACTTCTTTACCACTTCACCGAGTCTACCAAACCACGCACGGGGGACTGTTTAAGTCCATAAATGGCCTTCTTTAGTCTACACACTTTACCATCCTCCCCTTGAGCAACACACCCTGGTGGTTACTCCATATAGACCTCAAGAAGATTACCATGTAAAAAAGCATTCTTGATGTTATGTTGAAACAAAGGTCAATCATACATAATAGCAAAAAGATATCAAAACATGAACCGAGCCAATCTTAGCAACAAGAGAGAAAGTCTCTATGTAGTCAATACCATACATTTGGGAGTAACCTTTGGCAATTAGTTGAGCTTTCAGCCATTCTACACTACCATCGGGTAAATGCTTAATAGTGTATACCCAATTACAACCTACAGGCTACAGCATGCTTACTAGGAGGGAGCGTGGTGAGGTCCCACATATGATTATGAGCTAAAGCGGAGAGTTCTTCTTCCATTGCATGGCGCCACCCTAAAGAGGAAAGAGTTTTCTAGACATCCTTAGGAACAAAAACAGAAGACAGCATAGAAACAAACTAGTGATGGGAAGTAGAAAGGTGAGATACAAAAACATAATTTGAAATGGGGTGAAGGGTGTAACTATGTTTACCTTTCCACAATGCAAAAGGAAGATCAAGGTTAGAAATAAGGGGTGGTGTTGGTGTGGGACCAACTGCCAGATCTGTCAACAATGCGTATACACTTGGAGAATGGGTGGCCGTTCAACAGCAAGTTGCACTGGAGGTGAAGACTTGGTCACAACTGGAACAATAGGAATAGGATCCTCAACATGAACTAGAAGAGGAGGTGAAGAAGAAGAACACCCAACCTAGAAAAAAAAAAACGGAACAGACTCAAAGAAAGTAACACCAGGACACACAAAGGAACGTCAAGAATTGGGGTTATAACACTTATACCCTTTATGAGTCCTAGAATATCCAAGAAAGATACAATGGTGGATCATGCATCAAATTTATCCATTCCAAGCCCAAGATTATAAACAAAACACACACACCCAAAAACTCTAGGAGTAAGAGGGAACGGAGACAAGGTAGGAAACAAAGTGGTTAAGGGAGAATGACCTTCAAGGATGGGCATGGGCATCTGGTTAAAAAGGAAGCAAGATGTAAGCATAGCATCACTCCAAAAACGTTTGGGTACATTCATATGGTGCAAAAGGGTTCGAGCAGTTTCCAAAAGATGACGGTTCTTTCTCTCAGCCACCCCATTTTGCTAAGGGGTGTAGGTACATGAGGTCTGGTGGATAATGCCATGTTGTTCCAAATATTCCTGAAATTGTGTATAAAAATATTCTTGGCCATTATCAAAACGAAGAATCTTAATGTACACACCAAATTGATTGTGGATCTTAACATAAACCTTTTGAAAAATGGAAAACAATTCATTCCTTTCTTTCATAAGGTAAAGCCATGTCATCCTTGAATAATCATCAATAAAAATTACAAAGTATTCGTAACCATTATATGACACTAATTTATATGGACCTCAAATGTGTGAATGAACTAAAGAAAATGGACTCGACATACAACTATCAACCCTAGGACTAAAGGGAACATGATAATGTTTCCCTAACTGACATGATTCACAGTCCAAAATAGAAAGACGACTCGAGGACAGAACAAGTAACTTAAGTGCTTTAAGGGATGGATGACCAAGTCTACAGTGCTACTAAATAAGAGAAAGAGATGTCCGAAGGGTTGTTGACGAACCACCACCACCATCAAGGTAATACAATCCACTAGCTTCATGCCCTCCACCCTTCATCCCTGTCTTGAGATCCTAAAAAACACAAGAAGAAGGGTAAAAGGTGATAGAGCAATTAAGAGACTTGGTTAGCTTATTAATAGACATAAGGTTAAAAGGAATTTAGAAACATACAAATCACACTATAACACCCATACTACACACTAGAAATCAGACCTATACTCGACTATATACTACACCACTTGAAACTGCTCTCTTCAAATCATCGATTAGAGAGTTTTCTACAAACCACCACAAACTAGAGGCATGAAAACCTCCTAAGGGAAAAAATGGTCACTTCTTTGCAGCCTTTATCCTAATCTCCAAGGGATTACTGAGAAATCTGCAAAATCCTAGAATAAATGGCGATAAAAAAATTCTGGGCAGATCTGAACTTGTTACAACAGCTCTGATACCATGATAAAATTCAGATATGCACTGGTATTAGATTAAGAATAACAGTAGAAGGAGATTGTATGAGAGAGAAGAGAGAAGAGGAAGAAGAGAATAGAAGAGAGGAGAAGAAAAACCGGTTCAAACAAGAGAGAAAAATTTCACTCTCTAGTCGGCCAGGATGATGTATTTATTGTTTGCTAATCATAAAATACAATTATTGTTCTGCCCCTACTCAAGTATGGGACACATTACACCTCACTCCCAATATAAATAAAAGGACCAAACTGCCCCTATACAGCCGACACTAACAGGGATAACACTACAAAGCCAATACCAGCCTGCAGATTTGAAGCAAATGCGTCAACAGAAATAGAATAAGTGCCATCTCCAGAGGATGAAACATTCTAATTCAATATAGCCTCCTCCTGATTGATCATGTTAGTGGAACGTGTAGAAGGTTCTTGCATATTCAAAAAGGAGTTCAGCTTATTTAAGGGGGCCATGGGGGATCCACTTTTTTGCCTCAAAAGAACTTGCCATTTCTCACATCCCATATTAATCTCATAAGAACAACCCATTTTCCAAATAGCCTTTGTTGCATACTTCGTTCTATTTGAAGATTTTGGATCCATTTGATTGCAACTTGGCACATGGGTTGGACTTCAAAAAATTCTGGATTGAATCCAATGTTGGCCTGAATCCATACAGCTCTTGCAAATGGACATTCAACCATTAAGTGGAAATCAGTTTCATCACGTTCTCCACAAAGGATGCAAGTCTTTTCGCTTACTATTTTCTTTGGAAATAGCTTAACTTGAGTGAGCAAGCCACCATTTACCAACTTCCATGCAAAAAGCTTGTAACATTGAGGTATTTTTGCTTTCCAAATCCATGTGTGAAGAGAATCTCATAATGAGAAACCTTCTTGTTTAGCTAAAAAGGACTTATAGACTGATTTAGCATAATAAATTCCATTATTAGATGGCTTCAAAAGCAATCTATCATGTGTTTCACTTCCGCTGAATATCACCCTTAAGATTGCTTCTTTCTCTAGATTCCACCCTCCATTAGGCATGCAAAGGTCTTTTACTTTCAGCTTTTGGTATCTCTCCTTGATGCCTGATTTACCATTCAACAAACCATTGTAAATTGTTGAAACCCAAGGGTATTGAAAAACATAGATGTCATCTCCTATTTTAATATTCCAAAAAGAAGTCTAAAAAAAAAAGTCATTTTTAACCTCTTCTTTCACTTTCATTACTTGTTTCCACCATGAAGAGTGTGATTGATGAGCCTTTGCTGTACAGAAGCTTTTATTTTTCAAATATTTAGCCTTTAATGCTTCAGCCCATATGTTGTTCTTGGCATTTATCAATTTCCATAATTGCTTCAAACAGAAGTTCCTTTTTCATTAGTCTATCATTTCTAATCCCCAAGCCTCCTTCATCTTTTGGTTTGATTATGGTTCTCTAAGGAATTGTTGGTACTAGACTCTTTCTATTTTTGCCTGTCCACCAAAACTCTCTTTTTTCTTTCTCCAACTCCTTAATAATCTTTTGAGGCAACAAACTTGTTTGCATTTGATAAGAGGGAATAGATTGAGTTATCGCTTGAACAAGAGTGGTTCTACCTGCTTGTGAGAGTGTCTTAGCCTGCCACGATTCCACTCTTTTTAGAATTTCCTTATAAACTTCCCATCCTTTACTGTTGATCCATAGATTGGAGCCTAAATATTTGTAATTGAGATTCATTTTCTTTATACCCATAATGTTCCTTAGAATTCTTTGATGATTCTTTGGGACATTTTCACTGCAGAACTGAAGGGATAGGAGATTCATCATATGGATGGCCGAACCCTGTAGGAAGGTTGGGCGAAATTTCAAAAAATTTCTCTCTCCCATCCGAGAATCGTATTCCCTAATTTAGAAAACCGCATTTCCAATGTTTGTCTTGAATCCAAAACCGGACCAGATCTGAAACCAATAGGAAGTGAGGGATATACCTAATACGAAGTAGCAGTAACTCCCAACGCAGGTGTTCACGCCCAAAGAAAAGACCAAAACCCGCTTCCACTGAAGATGACACAGTGTGTAGTGAAGCAGGATTAGCAGGATGGTTCTTCAGCAAGAATCAAGCAAGGGCTGGTGAGCACGCCTTTAGATTGCTTCTTCAGCCAAGAAACAATATCAAGAACTCTTCTCGATCAGATCCACAAGTGGAGATCGAACTGGGTAGCGGCGGCAATAACTGGGAAGAATTCTGCAGTTTGCTGTGTTGTGTATAATTTGAAGAACTGCCCCCTTTTAATTAACTAACTTAAGCCCAATTCGAATTGGGCCTTAGGCCCATTAAGCTTATGTGCTCACTTACTCTTTAACCTGCTGCCCGGTTGGCTCTCTTTGTATGGCGTGGAACCCTAACATTGATCTACACATCAACCACATAGGTTCAGCCCAGCCTTTGTTACAAAGCCTGGCCGAATTCACTGTAGAAGACAGTGAACCCCCGAGTCCATCACCATGGGCTCTTAATGGGCCCAACATTTACACTAAATGGTTCTTGGATCCAACCACTATGAAAACCCAAGAACTGTGGAAAATGCAAGATTAACCCACTAGGTATTACCCTCAATGGTCTTACACTTAACCTCTCAACCCTTAATAATCAAACACTGCCCGACAAGAGAGGATCTCTCCCTCAGTTGCAAGGTACAGTGTTGCACTCTCTACTCACATGGATCCCGGGAATTAAAACATTTTACAAACATTTTGAAACCATAATATATATGTATATCTTTATATAAATATATTTTGCAAAAACAAATTTCAACGTTTGAAATCAACTACCGACAGTTTAGGTTTCCATTAGAGAGAGTGCATTCCTCGATCATTCACTTTGTCCGACAAAGGGGCTGATTCTGTCACTATGATCACCCACTCAGGTGAATTCTCAGACTACCCCAACATACCGAGGTTTTGACCCCCTCTAAGAATCTCACTGATTGGCATATCAAAGACAGCCCAATCCGACACCTAGTGTAGTACCATAATCGAGTCTAGATGTCAGGTGTAACATTCCAGTTTTGCCCATCTATCTCCAAGGTCTAGGGCAATACTGGAATTTGGTCTGGTTCAAGGTTTCAAGAAAACCCACACTGCATGTACCTCAGGTCTCACCC
>NW_010729185.1:766201-777089 GCF_000365185.1 Nelumbo nucifera
GTCTTTATACCTTGATTGATGTTGCTGATCTGTAATGTTGTGTTGAAACATGTGCTCTTAACTTAAGTAAGGGCACATAGGTCTTTTCAGTTATGTTTTAATAATAGTATAAATACTTACTGGCCGACTGGGAGAAGTCAAGTTGACTCTTTCAGTTCGAACCAAAATTCTCTCTTCTCTCTTTCTCTCTTTCTTTATCACTCTTTCTTCTTCTACATAACTAAACTCAGTCAGGCCAAACTCTAAGGTAGACCTGAATTATATCACCCTTCTCTTTTTTCAAGTAATAGTGAGACCTTTTATTATTTTTGAGTTTTGAGGGCCTTTAATATAAATAAAACACTTTTAGCAACTCTTTGGCCAAGCTCAAAAGAAAAAAAAAAATTCTTTTTTCAAATTTTTGGCCAAGCACGGGCTCAAGACCTAGGCCCGATGGTCAGGCCAGGCTTGGGCACAAGCCTGAGTGTATTCTGTTTATAAAGAAAAATCCTAGCCCGGCCCATGAAAAGGTCTAACCACCTGTCTAACCTACACAAAACCAGTATAGTCTCCCACGCTTTCTCTTTTGAAGACAATTTTAGCAACTCTTCTGCTTGAGTTTGGTCAATAGTATTAAAATTCAGGTTTTGAAAAAAGTCCTCATCAATTGATGCGGCAGTCCCACAAGTTTTAAGATATTCTTGTTCGAGGCCTTCCTCTATTTCTTCTTGTGTTGTTAATTCATTACCAACATCATCTCTTAGTCATTTAATGAAATTGAATTTCCTTCTATTTTTCACCATTGAATGAAAGAATTTGGTGTTTTTTGTCTCCATACTCTAACCATAGTGTTAGGATTTCAACTGCCACATTTATCCTTCTCTTTCTAGGCCTTCTTCCTCCATTTGTTTTAATTGCTTGGACAAGCTAACTATTTTGTCTTGAACCCAACCAAAACTTTCTTTATTCTACCTCCTCAACTCTTGTTTCAGCTTATGAAGTTTAGTGACAACTCTATAAGCTGCACATCCAGAAACATTAGTTTCCCACGTTGCTTTAACTAATCTTTCACATTCTTCACTTTCTCCCCACATAGGTTGAAAGATAAATGAATTTTTACACATTACTTGTGAGGGTTGAGTATTAAGAAGTATGGGGGAAATGATCAGATTCAATAGGTGTTAGATGCCAATTTTTTGCATTCTCATACGTGCTGCACCACTCTAAATTGGCAACCGCCTTATCCAATCTTTCTTTCACCCAAGAAAATCCAGATTTTGTGTTGGACCAATACAGCCCAAGTTCAGCATTCCTCTATTTTTTTGAAAGGATAAAAGATGAGAGGAGGCACGTTTCCTCTTTGTTTCTCTTCCTATATATTCATTTCCCACACCCAAGTCATTAAAGTCTCCCATTACTAACCATGGCAAGTTAGTGATGTTTGCCTCTAACTCCATCTTTCTCCAAAATTCTTTTAGCTGTATGTGGGCCATAAATAAAGGATATCTGCCACTCACCAATAGGAGGATGTGATTGAATTATTAGCTCAATCAGATTACTATTCGAATTGATTACTTTAATGACTATATTTTCTTTCCAATCACAAATCAGCCCTCCACTGGCCCCTATAGAAGCAGCTATGTGCCATTTTGTGAAAGCCAGTTTTGAAACAAGTTTTTCCCCTTTTATGTACTTAATTTTGTTTCTGAAAGAAAAATGATGTCTGGATTATGCTCAGAGATTAATTTTTTTCAGGTGTCTACGAGTGTCCATATTTCCACACCCTCTAGTATTCCATGCTAAACATTTCATGTTGAGAAGCGGAAAAAACACCAGCAACGCAGCTTTTCCCAAAACAAAGATAAAAGGTAGCATTGGGAAGTACCTGGCTTCGATTTTCTTGACCCAGACACCAGTATATTGGCTGTGGATTTTTGTCGAACAGTTGGGATGCCAAACTAACAGGATAATACAACACTTCACGAAACCTGGTCTGGTGTATTTTAAACTTTGGATCTCGGAATGTTGACTATCTTCCTTATTCCTTGGTTGGATATCGCACTTGCAAACTCACAGCTGAGTCTTCACCTTACAGGTTGGTCGCCGGAATTTCCACAGTTTTTTTTTGATGAATGGAATTGCCGGAGTTTTCACCTTCAAGGGCAGCTTCCACACTCACTTTACGGGAATGGTCGCCGGAAATTCCCTTCAATTATGATGAAAATTCTATTTGAACAACTTCAGATCTCCTGTTGTACATAAAAACTGAAAGCCACCAGATCGACGAGAAACGAAAGTTCTGACCAACTTTGAAAAGTTGAGTTCTTGGTCCTTTTTCTTTTCTTTTTTTTTTTTCTTTTTCGGAGGAGGAGATTCCGTTTTCCACTTTCTTTTCTTATTCTCCAGTTAGAAACAAAACTAAAACGCCAAAACCCCTCTTAATCAGACCTCTTTCCATTAAGAAACAATCAAAAGAGAAAGTAAAGATCAACCAAACACGTCATCTTCCTTCAGCTTCATCTGGAAGGTAAGAAACGACGATTCCGCCTTTTTTAGTCTTTTATCCTCTTCTCCTTGTTTATATCTGTTTCGTTTCTTGAACCCTACAAGTTCAGATTTCGTAATTAATTTCCTGGTCTTGTTGTTTTTTGGTATCTTCAGAATTCAGATTAATAAATATTTTATATATGATATAATATACGCCATGGAGTTCTTTAACAAAGCCCAGGCCGTTAGACTCCGAAGCCACCTTGACCTCGGGACGTATCTATTCGCCGACGACGATGAAGAAATAGTTCGACAAAGCCGTAAGGGATCCACTCGCAGAGCAAGGTGGATAGTGGAGATAGTCCAAGGGAACAAACAGCTGGTGCGCCTCAAGAGTTTCTTCGGCCGATATCTGACTGCCTCCGACGTGCCCTTCCTCGTTCCTCCTAGTCCTAGCTCCTATGAATAACTGGGAAGAGAGTACTACAGACTGTGCCGGGAACAACACCGGAGGCGTAATCGAGTGGGAGCCTATCAGGGACGGGTTTCAGGTGAAACTCAGAACCATAGCAGGAAATAATGGCGCGCAAACGAAGGTACTCCGCATGGAGGAACTCGGGAATTATGACGTCCCTTGTAATACTGCTACACTAGGATTGGGTGTTGTGGGACGTTGAGGCACGTGAGGTGGTTGAAGTACCGGAGTACGGAAATGGACATTGAGGAAAGAAAGGACGAAAATGGAAGGGGGAGAGGGTTTATTTTCAAGCAAGAATACTTGCGATTTCACATAAGTGCCCCTCCTTTCACGTGTAAAACAGGCACATGGGTTTTCGTGATTTGATCACTCCAACCTAATGTTTTCGAACCGTCGTTGAGCCGGACGGTCGGACGGTTTGGACCGGAAACCGTCCAAGCGACCGGTTCCATTTTACTCCAAATTGGTCTTTGGTCAAACTATTGAATTAGTCAACGAGTCATTGACCCAGACTGAACAGATTGAATCGCTAACCCTAAAAATTGGTGGTCAAAGCAGTTCTATTTCCAAGTTGGTTTTTAAAACCTTGGTTTTGCCTATGCCTATCCTTAACTTTCCTCATGTCTATTGAGACTAATCCACTACCTACATCACCTTCACCATCCCCATCATCATCTCATGCCTACTCATCTTTGTCATTCCACTCACTCCCATCACATCCCTACTTATCTTCAGGATAATCATTGTTTGCTTGCTAGTTTTTCTCAAGTCATCAAGGACCCTAAGTGGAGAGATGCTATGGCCTTTGAAACTCAAGATCTTAAGCTCAATAATAATTGTAAGTGATTTACAAAATTAAGTATTGCTCAAATGGTTCCATTGAACATTATAAGGTGTGCCTAATTGCAAAGGAGTACATCCAAACTGAAGGGATTGATTACCATGAAAATTTTGCTTATGTTGCCAACATTATTGTTGTGCTTGTGTAACAACATTATTGTTATTAGTAATGATCCTATGGCTATCACTACTTCGAAATTTTTCTTCAATCACAGTTCTATATCAATGATATTGGCACGTTGAAGTATTTTCTTGGTATAGAGGTTGCTCGTTTTACTAAGGGTATTTTCTTGTCTCAATGAAAATATACTCTTGATATCCTTTATGATACTAGTTTTCTTGTCGCTTGACCAACTGAGTTTCCTTTAGAGCAAATTCTCAAACTCTCTCCCATAGAAGGTGTTGGATTTTAATCTCATAAGAGATTAAATCCAATGGGTTTGATTGGTCAATTACATGAGAAATTGCACCTGCACACTTGATTGAAAAATTAGCTTTTCTCTTGCAAAACCCAGTTTTGAACTTGTCCCACATTGGAAAATTATAATCTTTTTTTTCAGTATTTTAATAGGAGCTGATTTACACTCCTTAGAATTAGTAGAGGAGAGTATGGGGGTTCGATACTACGCAACGCACGTGCACGCGTGTGTGTGCGTGTGTGCGGCGCAATGAGGCGCTTTAGAAGTGCACTTTGCTCGCGAAGGGCGGCTTTGGTTTTGGTGCGATGTTGACCATTGATCACCATTGATGAGATCAACGATCACGATTCGATCGGGTGTGATCAAGACGCACAATTCAAAGTTAACAGTCATTAATGTTAACTACTTTTTAAACGGCCACAATGTTTGAAACTGTGACTGTTCAAAGTGCCTTCTCTAAACCAGCACCTACCTTTTCTTCATACCTCTTCATAAATTATTTAAGGAGCATGAATCAGACTCTAAAAACACACAATTTCGAAATTCACGCTCTCTCTCTCTCTCTATCCGATCTGCTACAGTCTCACAGAAGGTTTCTTTGGAGACTCTTCAACTTTGCTGGTTGCAGATTCTCGCCCAAGGCTCTGTTGTATCCTGGGAACGAATTTGCCTGTAACCCAATAGCAAACTCAATGAAACTGAGTGGAGGCAAATAACGTTCTAAAGACAGTGTCTTCAGACGCGCCTCAGAGCTTCTCTTCCAAAGTTATAGTGACCCCATTTCTTCCAACATAAGGTAATTTGCTTGATGATCCCACTCAATGTCGACATCTTATTGGTCGTTTCTTTTATCTCACCATAACTCATCCAAACATTGTTTATTTTGTTTAAGTCCTAAGTCTATTCATACAAGCCCCTTACACACATCATCTTGAAGCAGCTCATTGCATTATCTGCTACACCAAATTTGCATCGGAAAAATGGGATATTTTTATCCTCTTTTACCTCCTTGCAAATATGTGCTTACTACGATTTTAACTAGGTGGCTTGTCTTACCACTTGTTGCTTTATTATTGGTTATTATGTGTTGCTTGGTGATAGTCTCATTTGAAAAGTAAGAAGCAATTTATTGTTCCTCGTTCACTGGTTGAAGCTTAATATTGAACTATGGCATCTAATATTGCCAAAATCTTTCATGCCTCTAAGAGCATGGCACATGGAGGACTCAATCATATTTTCACAGGCTTCAAAGGGCATTTACAGGATTTTTCCCTTGGTCTTAATGGTGAGCACCCTCTAAGTTTTACAACCTTGGTTGAGTGTTCCAATCCATTAAATGCCAAAGTAATGCTCAGCCATGTGGTTCTTGTTATTAATGAAGTCGTCCATTAGTTTGACTTGACATGCAAAGCTGTTCCAAAATCCTCTTAATGCCACATTTATTAGGGATCCTATATAACTAGGACAAGAAAGAGATAGGAATGACTCTTATGCACCCTGTTACTCTTGCCTCAACACCTCAACTAACTTAATCATCAGAGTCACTACCCCTACAACCACATCACAAGGCTTATGATGTCTTTTTGTGCTTGTGGGTGGAACCTTCAACCAAGTTATCTTTGGAGACCTTTATTTCCAACTTTGGTAATATCAACATCCAAAACTTGTAAGCTTATGTGTTCAAGTAATTATTACAAGATCTTGGAATCTCTCATGTCCCACCTATGCAATTATATTGTGACAATAAGGATCGTCTCCACATAGTAGCCAACCTGGTATTAGTGCAGAAAGCATATCGAAATCGATTGCCATGTTGTTCGTGAGAAAATTCAAGCTTGTTTCATTACCACTACTCATGTTCCATCCAAAGATTCAAATTGTTGATCTTTTTACTAAGGCTCTTGGTAAAGGTTTATTTTTTTTTTCTTTCACACACATGTTGGGTGTTCATTATATCCATGCTCCAACTTGAGGGAGAGTATTAGCATGATTTATGGAAATAATTTGGATCCAATCCTCCTATTTTGGGGTTACTCTTTTCCTTTTCTATTGGGTTTTGTATATATGCAATTCTTGTATAGTTCTCAAGATTGAAAGGAGATTGAGTAAAACTTCTCTTTGACGGACATAGGCTCATTGTTGAACCATATTAAGATATTTTCTTTGCTTTGTTTATGGGTTTATATTTATTTATCACTTGCTGCCATTGTTTAGAGCAAAAATTTTGAATTAAGTCTATTAGTGGGTTATGAGATGAATGAGCATAAAAATATGGAAGAAAAATTAACTAGGGATATTCTTACTATATTAGTTAATAGAATAGACTAGTTGGTTAGGGTTAGTTTTGTCATTGAAAAGGATTAATGGCATATGTGGACCACTTTTATTATGGTCATTAACATTAACTTGATAAAAGTTATATATGTTATTATAAATAAAAGTACCAGACAAGGGGGTCTTTAGAGATAAATTAGGGTAAGTTTAAGAGAAGGGGAGTTTTAGACAATAACCCAATATATGTTTATCAATAGTAGTATAATGAATATGAAAGATTATTGATTCACAAACACACATATACACAAAAAGGAAAGAACATTGGAAGTTCTAGGCATGGTAAAACACAAAGGATTAAATGAAAGAAATTTCAAGGATGAAATCATGGGAAATGATCAAATATGAATGACATCCATAGGCATATTCAACTATAGTGGAATAGTCAACCAACACATGGTGGATTAATTGGTAAGACCTAGGATAAATTTCATTGCCATTAAGGTTGGGGGTTAAGGGGATGGGAGATGGGCTACTCCCTCATTGTAGGGGTGCAAGTTGGGATGAGCTAGGTCTGGTTTAAGCTTAACCTTAGCCCAACCCTAAGAATTGGGCCAAGCCCAAATTGTCCAATCTGAGCCCAACCCCAAGTTGAAATTTGATGCACTAGGATTGGGCTCAAGTTGGTCAATCACTCATATTAAAATTTAATATAAATGTATGCACGTATGTATGCTTTATAAAAAATTTGCATATATGTGTTTGTATATGCATATATGTATGTACATAGGTAGGTCGGACTCAAGTTAGGATAAGGTATGGCTAGGCTTGAGCTAGGTTTGGGATGACCATATAAGGGTTAGGCTTGGGCCAAAACCATAAAAATAACAAAGCTTGAACTTTTGGGCCAATGCCCTAAAATCCAAGCCTAGCTTGTGTAAAATTGCGAGTTGGGTCAGCTTGGGCCTGGAACGTGTTTGTTTTGGGTTTTATTTACTTTTAAAAAATATGAAGTAAAAGTACAAAAAATATGAAAAACATGAAGTCAGCTTTTGATGCTTCATGCTTTTTGGCCTTCTGAAATACTTTATACTTTTTAAAACATGTGCATCATACTTATACTATTATACACCCCACTATGTGATAACATATATAAATGTCATGTAGAAGTATAGACACATTAATGTATTCCGTGACACATGATCATGGCATACAGTATCATTGACATACCTTTCAGGTGCCACGTGGCAGTCACATGTCATTAACCCAACATTCAAATGGCATGTGGCATCTATATATATTTTTCTATATGGCACATATGGATGTCACATGTCATCTAAACATAATTTGTGACAATTATATGTCACATGACATTCATCTATGCTGTCACATGGCATGTAATATCATTGACTTACTTTCAAATGCCACATGACATTCATATATGATGCCACGTGGCATCCGCATATTATTGACTTACACTTGATCGCCATGTAGCATCCATATATACTACCATGTGACTTCCACATATTATTGACTTACATTCAAATACCACATGATATCCATATATGTTGTCATGTGTCATGCATACGTATAAAACATTTTGTTGTATCCAAACACAACCATTTACTTTTACTTTGAAAAATATATTTTTGAAAATTTTCCTTCCAAACAATTTTTGAAGGAAAAGTACTAACCAAAAGTATACCACATACTTTATACTTTGGTGCTGTTGAAAGTATAAAGCAAGAAGTACCACCAAACAAGGCCTATATAGATTATCCATGTTTTCTTTGCGAGGGACCCATAAAGAGAATCCCCATTCTACTATCATGTAAAATTACCAATGCTTTCTTTGATTTCTAATCCCATTTTCATCTTCAATAAGACACCCAACAAACATTTATTTTATACCACTCACTAAGGTGGTGTGGAAGCACCACGATATATTGTATTTTCAAACACGCCACCCCAAAACTATTAGTTCGGTTGCACCGTGGTGTAGATCAAACCATACTATTTCGTGGATTGGTCTACACCACAAGGCAAAATATCGTCCATGGTTATTTCTCGTGGACAGTCCATTGCTACCGTGGGTATTTATCTCCAATTTGTTTCTATACTTTTTGCACTAATCTATAATGTGTCTTTTGATGCTTTGCACTATTCTCAACATATTACAGTTGCATTTAGGGCTCATCACTATGAAGCTTGTGTCTGCTACCTCTCTATCTCACGTCGGGCACTGTTGCTACTCCGAACACCACTGCATCATTGGACCATTAGATGTAAGCATGGTTTTCAAAACCGGATCAGACTTGGTTGGACTGGAAAATCAAGAACCAGTTAGGTGATCAGTTCCATTTTTCCCCAAAACCAGATTTTTGCCTAAAAGACATTGATTTGGTTAGCAAACTGCTAACCTAGTTTTGACCATTTTTTTATTTTTAAAATTTTTAATTTTTTTGGTCAGAATGGTCGGACCATTTGACCCATTGTCCGGGTCAGTTTTAAAAACCTTGGATGTAAGTGATTCATCTTTATTTTCCACTATCATTTTGTTTTTATTTTTTTGTGCAATATTTCCCTCTTACCGTTTGGTTTCATTGGTCATTACAAGGCTTGTTGCTGCTAATTCGTTGCTAGGTAGAAGCTCGCCATTGTTCACCATTTCCCACCATTAGGGATGTTAATGAACCAAATCGAATTCGAATCAAGGTATATCTGAATCCAATCCAACATTGTTCATTGCAGATTCGATCCGATCGGATATGATAGGCAAGGATTTGAATTCAAATTCGATCGGGAAGTCGGATATTCAAATCTAATCCAATCCGATTTGTTTTCTTTAAAAAATAATAAATTATTAAAAGAAAAATAAAATATACCAATTTAAATAAAGAAAAACAAAAAATATAAGTATTTTTTAGTTATTTTCATCATATATATACATTTTTATAAAAAATAAATAATATAACAAATTTACAAAAATACAATATAAATACTACATTTATAAATAAATAACATATATATATGTATTATATATTTATATAAAAAATATATAACATATATATCGGTTTGGATCTTCTCGGATCAGATAGGGGTGATTTGAATCTGATCCGATTTCTGATAAGATCCTATTGTTCGACTCAAAGGTCCAAACATGGGTGATCCAAATTTGACCAAATATGATCAGATCTTGAACCAAATCAGATCATGATTCGATCCATTTGCACCCCTACCCTCGTTATCTGTCGCTGCAACAACTATCGTCACCACTGTTAAGAATTTATACACATGCTATTATAAAATTAGCTAGATTTTGTGAGAAGCATTCCTAATTTCTCATTACTGTCATATCGTGTGTTAACCCATGTTGTAATTGAGATGCATGGAATCATAACACAATGTGTGGACTGAAATGTAGCAAACCTTGTAGAATGCATACACGGAGGTGTGGTGTGGTTCAATCCACACATTTTTGTCCACAGTGCAGAACAACTAGCTTGTTAGGGGGATGGTGTGACACACCACCTAATTTCTCATCTACGCTATAGAACGCCTCCTAAATCATTGTTTTATGTGTATTCACCAAATCTAAAACTTGTTACAAGGCATTATGTGATTTCCTTTTCTATCTTATAAAGTTACACCAATGGATGATGACTTAGTAGGATCTATGACTCATTGTTGCATAGACTTAAATCAAATCTTGATGCCATAAGGGTTGGGGGTTTAGGGGATGGGGTATGGCCACTCCTTGTTGTGTAGTCCCGTGAAGAAAAAAAAAAAGTTGGTTGCATGTTCATTAATAAGGTTTTCGAAAGGAAGTTTATGTCCTTGATTCAAGGATTAAATATTTTTAGATCGAATCCAAGTTTTTGCTTTAAATGAACAATACATAGTTTAAATATTTTATATGGAAAAATTTGCAATGTTTTACAAGGAGTAGATGTAGTTTTAATTAGAAAAAAAAGGAAATTAAAAAAAATCTAAGTATGAACTTAAAGATCTGTATTTCATGGATTTATTTGACCTAAGGGTTTCAACTGACTTTGATTTGGGCTCGAGCCTATTGTCAATTTGAAAAATGTCCAACTCAAGATTAACTAAGTTGCACCTTGCACCCCCAATATTGAGTCCACAACTACTAATTATTGATTAGTGGGATCAATTGCTTGATCTCTCCAAAAGGAATGCACCTTTGAGCATATAAATATAGGGGGCATATTGTATTTATGCAGTGGTCTGCACTTAATACTTTCTTATTGAGGATACAACAATGGATCCCATTAAGGCCCAGCATTCTCGGTGGGGCAGACGAGGTCGCTCCCGTCACCGAAGCAGAGCCGAGCTGGATCGACCCACTCGCGAGCTTCCTGTTAGACGGAACCCTCCCCACGGACCGCAACGCAGC
>NW_010729185.1:781884-805624 GCF_000365185.1 Nelumbo nucifera
AGCTTCTCTTCTCCTTCCGTTTCAGGTCCCTATTACTCAGTTCAGAGGCAAGATCATCGACAGCTAAGACCAGCCAGATTGTGCACCATCCGAGTACCAATACAAATTTGTAGAATGTAAAACCTTGTATTCTGTATTATTTTGTATGTATCTGCATTTTATTGCTTCCAAACCAAGCCCAAGGCATTATTTATCTAGGTGGGTAATTAATTTTCTCATGTAGGGGAAAAAGTTATTAAAACATTATCAGACAAAATTGCCCTTCTAATAGTGAAATATAAATGGGTAAAAGGGTCAATTATTTAACTTAAATGCATTTTATGATAAGAAAAAAAATTGATAAATACACTTACTTGTTTTTTACCAGAATAATTAATCTCCAAATTACATGGCTGCACTACAATCAACATTTTCTAATTTCTTCGAACAATGTCTCACCTCCAAATAGTCTCTTTGTTTGGGAGGCACAGGCCTCAACAATATTGGGCTGAAAGCAACATTTGCAGCCCAATAATGGGTTAAGATATTGGATTGTGCCCCAAACGACTAATAATTTAGGGTGGGGCCACCACACAATGGGCCCCAAGCCCCTAACAATGCGCCCAAACTATGCAGATTAAAGTAAGAAGGAAGGATCTTGAACACTTACAAGATTGCTTCTGATCATTCCGTTTCCCCAAACCTAAACATTCTAAATTAAGAAAAAAGTTGAATACAGTAATAAACTAAACTATTAAAGAGATGTCTGAAAAAGAAGCATTCTTTATCTTTTTTCTTTTCCAGTTCAATGGATCATCACATGGTTGGTGGATTGGTCCCATTTTCACTAAAATTTAAAATATTCCTTTTAATGCAGTGATTTAGAGCAGAATTTAGATTGATTGCAAGCTGTTTGTAATTATCCAAATAGCTCGCCAAATATATGATAATTTTCTCCTCCCAAAAATACATTTTTATTAGCTGACAGCACAGTGGTGTCTAAAATCCACTCAGCACTTCAAGGGAGGGAGGGAGAGAGAGAGAGAGATGGAGAGGAGAGAGAAAGGGAACGAGAGAAGAGAGACAACCGAAAGCCTGAAACAGAAACAGAGTAACAGACTCATTATCTGAGGCACGACTGTACACGTGTTCTAATGACGTGGCAATCGGAGAGTTCCGAAATTCCCGCAGGTGGAGCCGCCAAATCATTCTTCCTCCGAGTTCAAGGGTTTCTAAGTTTCTTCTCCAGTGAGGGAGGGAAGGAAAGGAATTAAAGGTTCAACGACTAGGGCATTTTTGCATTTTCTCTCTCTTTTCCTTCTTTTAGTTTGAAGGAGACGAAGGATAGAGAATGGGAACCCTAGATTCTGGAATCGATTGAATGCGGTTGGTTTAATATTCTTCCTTTCATAGCTTTTCTGTTTTACTGTTTTTTTTCTACGATTTATGATGGTGACTTAGCTCTATTTTTGGTTTTTCTTGTTCAGTATGTTGCTCTGTTTTGATTAATTTGCGCTTTGCTTCTAGGGTTTTGGTTTTCTGATCGTCTTGTTTCTCTTTTTTATTGGTATGTATTTGGGGGGAGAAATTTATGAAACTTCTTTTATTACAGCTTTTTATTGTTTTAATGCGCGCTTTTAAGAAGATTGGCGAGATACGATGTTTAGTTTGAGATGGTAGTCCAATGTATTAGTTTTAACGTGTTTAATATCCTTGCCTAAATTGGCTCCTGGCCAAGTAGTAGTTCACCTTCGAAGCTTTGATACTAAGTTAGTAGGGGGGGGATTAATGATTAGAACTCTGGCAGTGGTTTAAAGGGGTTGTTGGAGAAAGGCCTTTTCTTTTGGGGGGGGGGGTAAATTAGAAACTTTGGATTGTCGAGCATGTACTTGTTACTGTGAGGTCTTCAAGCAGGATTATGGTGGTATTTTAGACAAGGAAGTGAAAAGAGACTGTGTAGGCCATGTGATTTTGGCATGTTTTTCATGGTGGATGTTGAAGGCAGTTGAATGTAGTTCTGTTTGTGGTAGTATATCCCAAAATTGTTATGCTGTCTCAATCATTGCCTTTCTCTCTATTAGTCCTTTGAGCAATGTCAAAACAATTGGATCCCTTTTTCGTGGGCATAGTACATTGGCACACATCAAATTTACTGAGTACGTGGAGGAGCATTGGAACATTAGCAGTTGCAAGTGCAAAAACTTATAGGTAATTCACTCAGTGGTTGGGTGGTGGAAGACCTTAGTTTGAAGTTTGAACCTGATAAGTAACTGGGCTTGTAACATACTATATTACAAATCACCAGGGGATTTGGACCCACTTCATATCTTTCATTCTTTTGGTGCCTAGATGGCCTGCTGGGAGTCCTCATTACTTTCTGGATAATGGTACGCGGCCTGGTTAGGATAGGTTGAAGCAAGGGAGTGACAAGGTGTGTGTGTGTGTGTGCTTTTTTCTTGGAAAGTAACTGAATTTATTAAAAGAAAGAGGAATACATGAGATAATGTACAACTAAAGCACAAACAATTTAGGGAAACATAGGCAGATTTCTGTCACTATACATATCTTCCCTGTGTGCACCAGATTTTGCCAATTGATCAGATAAAGTGTTTAGTTCCCTAGGAATCCAATTAAGGTTGATACACAAGGAATCCAAGATGTATCCGGCCTCTGTCAGATAGTGGGCTAACCTCCAAGGGCCTCCATCCTTCTCCCCTAACCATTTTATTGTATTTCAGAGTTACCCTCAATGACCTGCTTTACTTCTTTTTTGCAAGGTGTAATTTTCGGAGACCTTGAAGATAGCTAGATGTGAGGCCACCTTGTTTTTTGCAAGGTGTAATTTTCTTTTCCGCCCAAATTTCATATCATGGCCCATGAGTCCAGATGTGGCATCTCTATGATGTTAGGATTTGAGGGTAATACCTTTCAATAGGTGGTAAAGACTGTATATACAGACAATATCAGTGCATATGGTGCTGCACACCTAATTAGCTTCACTTTTCTAATAAATAAAAACATGTGTTCAAGAAGTACTGGGAAGTATGGTCATTTCATTTTATGGATTGTAAGGCCTTTGTTCTTGATACTAGCCATGATGTTTTATAATCTAATGGTTGAAGAAGATTCTTGGGATGGCTATTAGAATGGGGTAACAGTTCTTCAACAAGTCCTCTGAAGCTATTCCATGTAATGATTAATGAAAGAAATTTAGAGTTTGACAAAATCTTTGAACATCTCATCCTCTTACTTGCCAAGGTTTGCAAATGAGATTTGTGAATGTGAAGGTGGATAAACAAGACAACTGAGACCTTTGTGTATGAAAACAAGCAAGCAAATGCAGAGTGTATTCTATTGTCTCCTGAAGTTGGCCCTTTTTTCTTTTTCTTTCTTTTGTGCTTTCCTTTCTCTTCTTTTTGGGGGGAGTGTAAATATATTGGTTTTGCTCCTTGAACATAACCAAAAGGCGTCTTGTGTCCTGCTTTGCTGTAGAGGATTAAGCAATTGGGTGTTTCCAAGTTTCCTTTTTTCCATGCTTTTCTTTCCTTTCTTTCTCAAGACTGTAAGTGGTTGGTGCAATGGACCACTTATTAAAATTTTCCATTTTGCAAGGTTGTTCAGGATGGAAGCAAACAGTAAACCTTTACTGGAGAGTGTTGTATGGAATCCTCTTTCTAGGAATAGCATGAATGAGTGGGAGGTGGAAAACATGTTGGTTCCCATGGTTAGACTTAAAGGCCATGTATAGTTAACTAGGAGACAGAGAAATGCAGGAATTCTAGAATTGATGGTTGCCTTTGTGTCTTTTCTTTCATTTCTTTTCCTTTTTTGAAGCTGCTGGTGGACAGAGGAGATGAGTGTGAAGCCGGAGTAATTTGGAGATCTTCAGTTCTGAACTAGGTTTCTCTTTCCTTGGTGGACATGACCATTGTATGAAAAATTGAGAGGTGTCAATCTCATTTCAAGGAAAAATGTGATAACAAATACCATAATTGTCAGTGTTCTCTGGGCTGGTGGACTATGTTAGCCAGATTTAGCAAGGACGTGGCTGGAAACAGTGTCAAATTATGAAATTTACACTAAATCCTGAAGCATCCGACACAATACCTCCCCTTTTATACAGGTATCCAACTATCATATCTGATGGATAGGGGAGATGGGTGGGAAGTAGGAGTTATATGGATATCTTCAATTCCAATCTGGTTGCCTTTCTTTTGAGAGCATCAGCATTGGATGAAAATTTGTCAGGTATCTTATTTTGAGGTAAGATGTGAAATATCATAGTTGTCATGGCATCACCTAAATTCCCACCTAGGTAGTACAATGTTCTTTTGTGGTTCTTTGTAACTTGGTGTTTTTATGTAGGAGCTCACTCATTTTAGGAATAGTTAATGCTACACTGTATTGTTGTGCATAAGAAGGGTAACACACTGTAAAAACCGGTTTCCAGTTTAAAGAGCCATTAAATGGGTTTAGTGATGCCTTTAGGCTTTAGTACGATAGGTCTCAACTAGTACAACTCATTATGGTCTGCCTTGTAAAAAGTCCCTTCATCTACTTTTCTTTCAAAACCTACAAGAAAAAAAGAACACATTCATCTCCCTATGGTAGAATAGGGGTTCTGCCCCTTCATTTGTTTTTATGTTCCCATTTTTCTTTTTTAATTGTAACCATGCCACCTCTTCATAGTGTTGTTTTTGGGTCCGATATCATGGTTAGCAAAACAAAATTGTTCTGTTTTTTCACATATTATTAATATAATCAAAGCTTTACTGATAAAAAAAATTGTAACCACTCCACCTCATCATTCTTCTTCCCCTTTTCATTTGTTTTTATCTCCATTGCATCCAACATAAAAATGACCTGCTTTACTTCTTTTTTTATTCTTTGATTTACACATGCATTCTCTTTGTATCTCTCTCTTGTATTGGCAGCATAGGGGCTCCATGTCATTCGTTCATGTCTTTTAGCCTGCTAGGACGAAAGATATCTTCTAGGATTGGCCAAGACTCTATAAAGGATGAAAGGCAAGTATATTTTGGAGCTGCATTCCATTTGGAATGTGTTGAGGGATTCGGAAGGACAGGAAGAGAAGAGCATTTGAAGGAAAAACTGGGAATTCAGAGATGTTATTTGCAGAAATGGGATTAATGATAGTTGACTAGGTATTAGTGCTTCAAGAATTTTCTGAGGCCTCTTGGAACTCTTTTGGTTCCAGTGTTTGGGCCATGTCAGAAGTGGATTGAAGGCAACCTGTTGAATATGAAAGAAAGATGAAGAACCTTAGATGTTAGGACCTATTGTTTGTAGTGCTATCTGATGTTAGGACCTATTGTTTTGATATAATTTCCATCTTTTTTTTATTGAAAATTCATTTTATTTTGCCTTGAAAGAAATGTTTAATAGTTGCTACTTTAGTCAGGTCCTTAATGTGTCCTCTGGTTGTTGTTTCTTTCATTTTTCTTAATAAAAAGTTTGTTTACCGGAAAAAAAAAGGTACAGAAGAGAGAACCATAAGCGTATCTTTGTGGTAAGCCAAAACTTTTTTTAATGAAATTCATTGAAGATGAATTTTCTGCAGTCCTGATGAGTTGTCTGTTTCCTATCTTGCAAGATATTAAAACATGGCATTTGTCTTTTATATATTTCTGACTTTGTTTAAACCTTGAATTTCTCCAATGTAACATTCAGGTAGTGTGTTATTTTAGTTTGATATCATTCTGTGGTTTTACAGATGGCAATTAATACATGTGAAGTGGTCCTTTAGGCAATATTTGGATGGTTTCAAAGCATTACCCTTCAACATACTGCAAATACTCAAAATGAAACCAAAAGCAAATGGAATTTCTAGAGCTGAAAAGTCAAAAAAAATTCAAGAAGGACCTAATTGGATCCTTATCATAGGAGGTGCATTGTTGAGTACTCTATCAATTCGGGTTGGTTACAAGCTCAAGCAAGCTCTATATACAAAGAGACCAGACAATGGTACTAACAGATTGATAGGTCTTACAATATGTAGCTTGTTGATGTTTAAATTAATTACAACTTGAACCCAGTTATAACATCTATGTATTTATTTCTTGCTGCTATTCAGGAAATAAAAGGTCTGTTGACAAGAGGAGACCAGGCACTTGCATATCACACTCAAATCCATATTCTTTTGCACAAGACGAAGATAGCTGTTGCAATGTAATGGCCTTTCAGGTACAGCATTTCACCAATTCTCATGGAACCATGAAAGAATCAAATGTAATTTGAACTCCTTGTAAAAGTTTGTTAGTCAACAACAATAAGTTGTAGTTAGCGTTGAAATTTCCTGCAATGCTTGTTACTTTGTTGTTGTGGTGGTTTGAAATGATGGTAAACATCCATGATTAACCTATACATATTGGTAAATCTCTTAAAAGCAATATTTGGTTTTGTCATCAATGTGCAGTCTGATTGCATTTTGACTATGAGGACTTTGGGTTTAGGTAGTTGCATTCTCCAGGGGGTATGTATTTGATTTGATTGTCAAGCATTTCACTGCATTCATTGAACTTTACCAGAATACTTTCTCAGTGAAGGAATAATTCATAAAAGAATTAATGCAGAAATTGTTTTATCAATTGATAAAACAATTGCCCTTTTTCTTTTTAATTATTAACAAGTGGACAATTTTCTTCTTTAAAGATTATTGAATTATTCAAATACTTAGGGATACTTGAAATATTTGGGTTTCAAAGTCCTTTACGTGAATGGGATAAAATTTGCATGGTCTGGTGAAAGGTTTTTATCACTTTTCAGATTTCAGATATGATTTGTACATCATGCTTTTCACGGTTTAAAGATTATATGTACTAGGTCTATGGCAAGAATAGGATTTTTCCCTTCAGCCCTTTACAAATGCGGGATGTACCATACATTTGGAACATTGTGCCATTTTAAGTGGGTCCTCCATCTGTCAGTATAGGTGCTAGGTTCCTGAAATTTTCTAGCTGATATTTTTCACTTAGGCCTAGCCCAAGTCTTTTGTTTCATGGCCTGCCTAGCTAATGTTTGGGACTGACTCTGAGTCATGCCTCAAACTGGACTGGAACTATTTACTCAACCATATTTTGCTTTTATAATCCAGTATATGAAATTATGGGCTCTAAAACTTGGCTTATATTTTTCTTCTATTTTTTTGATATCTTTTGAAGGGCTACACAACAGAGGGTAGCCCATCCCCAATCCCCCATCCCCCAACCCATAACCCCCCAACCCAGGTGCAGGTGGGATTCGATCCCAAGTCTCCGCTACGACCAGCAGGAGACCTTACCAACCAGCTGGTTGGCATCTTGCTATTTGTCTTCTAATTTTCTAAATAATTTTTTTCAGCAACAAGAAAATCCTCACCCATGATTTCCTAAATGATCTGACAAAGAATGCTGGCTGTTAGTCTTGGGTTGATTGGATCATTTTGACCATGAGAATCTACATTCCACATGTGCAAAAGGGTGAAACATATTTTCTTGGACAAAGTGCTTGTTTGCGCATTGCTCTTTGTCCCATCTTTTAAATTAAACCAATAGAAAATGGTGCCCCTTGTCTTAGTGTAAGCAAGAACTGTAATTAGAATTGCCTTATTTGTAAAGTATATGCTTTGAAATGATACATCACTGAATGGAGATACCTGTTGGATAATAAACTTGGTTTAGTATTATTGTTAGGGTGTTGAAACAGGGTTTTCTGATGGCAAGGTGGAGGTTAAGCGTCCACCAACTGGCCTGAGATTGCAGGACACTGATCTGGCACTACCTTTGGTCAAAATTCCAGCTCTGGAGTCAAATAAAGAAAATGGTGTGATCTGGGCATCTTCTCCTGATCGCCTTGAGCTTCCACCAAGGCCATTCCATCACTCAAATAGCTCAGACTCTCTCTGTGTATCAGAATCTGGTTCTGACATATTCACTAAGCGGGAAGTAATACAAAAGCTAAGACAACAGTTAAAGAGAAGGGATGAGATGATCCTAGAAATGCAGGACCAGATCACATCATTGCAAAGTTCACTCAGCATCCAGCTGGCTCACTCAACCAATTTGCAATCGCAGCTTGATGCTGCAAATCGGGACCTGTTTGAATCAGAGAGAGAGATCCAGCGTCTGAGGAAAGCTATAGCAGATCACTGTGTGGGAGATAGAAGTCCTGAGAAGTCTATTGCAGTCAGGAACTGGTCAGCAGGACAAAATGGGCATGTGAATGGTTTTATTGATGGAGAGAGCAACCTCGAGGTGGTGGACAAGGGAAGAGGAGATGGAGAGAGGATTGAGATGCTGAAGAGAGAGGTGGGAGAGTTAAAGGAAGTTATTGAGGGAAAGGAGTACTTGCTGCAGAATTACAAGGAACAGAAAGCTGAACTCTCTTCAAAGGTCAAGGAATTGCAGCAGAGATTGGCTTCTCAGGTACCAAGTATTTTGTAAACGCTCAGTTTTATCTGTTCTTGTTTTAAATTTTCTCTTGTATTGTTACTCCAGGGAAGAAGAAACTTTTCTTCTTCACTTGGTTTGCATGCTCCTTGCTGTATAGACTGTGTGCACGCATGTTATTAGAGAGAGCACTATGAGTTTACATGGAAATGGCTTCCTGATTGATGAACAAATTGAAAGTTGTGACTACACCGTCCAACACAAATGAACAATCAAATTATGATGGACAACCTGGAAATGGGATCACTACCCTCAGTGATTATGCTGTACTTCTGCAGTAGTTGCACTTTTGGCGAAAGGCTAGTGGCACTAACGGGCTTAGATGTTTGATTCCCGCATGTAAGTCTCATGGCCGAGGCTGTGGTATGTTTTACCAAGTACATCTGGGAATGATATAATATACATTTGTGTATATTTTCTTTGTGCATTGTCGGCAGATCACTTGATTGCTATTTATTTATTTATTTATTTCTGATTTTCTGCTTGAAGTCTTGTTTGCAATGCATCAAGGAAAAGTAGGTTCCTTTCTGTGAACATCTATCTCCAATCTTGAGAATGCCGACCCCATCAACCATTTTTGAACTGGCTTCAGAGCCCATTAAGCTGCAAGGAAACAAAGCATTTTTGTAGAAGTTTCTTTTAGCTATCGTCCTACACAATTTGGTTGTTGGGACATGAATTCTTGGATGATGCTATAATATAGGCAGAACAACCTCTACAAGGATGTGTTGATCTAAAATTTACTCACCCACAATGCTGTTTTAGTCATACATGTGCAGATGTAATCAAACAGAGCTTTTTATTGTAACTATTTGTGGTCGGCCATAAAGCTCCTCAAGATAACCAAAAGAAAACAATGTTAGTGGGTTTCTGCCCTTGTTTCCAGTTTGCACATCACTTCTCTTATCCTTGACCATGGCAGCATATCTCTTCACCTGAAGCCTGCCTTATCTTTGTGCTTTTTTTGTCCTGTGTGGACAAAGGCCTTATGGTAGCGTTACATTGATTCGTGTGAACCTGCTTTGGCATGAAGGGTCAAACAAACGTTAGAACTACCGAGTATATCGGTGCACATGGATATGGGATGCACTGTCCCTTCATGTGTATTCATTCACATTGTATTGGTACGCATTTATATTTTATACTCTGTTGAGTCTATTAAAAAATTGCAATTAGTGTGATTTGGGCCTGAGTTAGCTTACACCTAAATCTTTTAATAATAAATATAAATAAAGTAATTTTTATTTGTTAATGTTAGTGTCCACATATAATCAAAACAAATAACATATATTTATGTTTAGTGACTCCAATTAAAAATTAAAAAGAATAATAATCAAAATTAGTATTAAAAAATTATTTTTTAGTTGACTCTTTTTGTTAATGCTAAAAGGTAAAAATAGTAAGACAAAAAATAATTGATTTAATTAAAATATAATAGTTGTATAAGTTGTGTTTTGGACTTGAATGGAAAATAACATAATAATAATTTTGTGCATATGTTAATTGGTAAAAATCTATATAATGTGTTCTCTTGATTGATGCATTATCAATAAAATTATAAGATATCTATGTATCCCTTTATATTAATTATAATATATTTTATTATAATATACATTTTATATGTATTTATATGTTATGCATTCTTAGCGTATCCAAGTATTTTCATATTTTCTATTTGTATCCATGAGTTTTCAAAGCAGATTGATGAGTTTTCCAATACAAGTGTGACTGATTGGATTTCCATTTCCTTTGAGCAAGACATAACGAAAACTGTAAGCCCGTAACCAACTAGTCATACTCTTGCAGTTTACAAGTGTGACTGATTGGATTTCCATTTCCTTTTCCATTTTGAGGACACAACTAATGTGTTTGGATCTAATAGACACAACATTGTAAGCAGGTGTTTTTAATCCTTTTCAAGGATAGGTTGAGTATTTTAATTTAAGGGACATGTGTCAAGATTTTCTGAGTGCTTAGTGTGCTTACCATGTGTGCTTACCATGTGTGCCTACCTGATCGAGACTGCATCGTACACTTCCTTTTGTTGCTCTTTTGCTTCATTTAGTGACTCACGTGGCGTTAGTATATTGTTGCTTTTCAGTTATCCTATTGACTCAAGACTATTATGAGAACATTATCTATTATGGAGGTCAGCCTTAGGGGTGCAAATGGATCGGATCATGATCTGATCTGATCCAAGGTTCGATCCTATTTTGTTAGATTCAGATATCTCCATTTTGGATTTTTGGATTGGATAACAGGATTCAAATAAAAATTGGATCAAATTTGGATCGCCCCTATCTGATATACTATATGTATGTTATTTATATTACATTTTTGTAAATTTTTTATAAAAACATGTATATATATGATGGAAATAGTTGAAAAAAAAACTTGTATTTTTATATTTTCTTTTCCTTTTAATGGTTTATTATTATTATTTTTAATTGTTTTGGATTCGAATTTGAATCAATGTTTATGTGATCCGATGGATCAGATCTATAGTTTATAGTATTGGTTTGGATTTAGATATATATCCTTAACATATCCAATTCGATCCGCTTGCATCCTTAGTTAACCTATAAGATTGGACATTCATCTAGGGCTGCAAATGGATCAGATTGAATTCGGTAAAAGGGTATATTTGATCCGATCTGACAAGAAATCTTACCGATCTGAACCCGACAAGAATCTGTTGAATTTTCAATAGTATGATTCATATTCGAATATCTTAGCAGATATCTGATTCAAATACAATTGTAATAAAAACTTGATGGTATAATATACATAATATATTATTATTTATATAATATAATAATATATTATTAATATAATATTATAATATAGAATATACATATATAATATATGATATTTCATAACTAACTGATTGAATTGGGTTGTGATGGATGGAATTGGGATATATTCAAATTTGATCTGTTAACTAAATTGATCAAGTTTTCTAATCTGATCTGAGTTGTTAGGATCAAGAAAGGTATCTAAATCTAGCTTTTACCTGATGGAATTCGGATTCAAATCAGATCTTATCCAACTTATTTACAGCCCTACATTCATCCATTTGACAGGCTGCACTAGTGATTCCTTACAACTGAAGTGATAACTAACAAATCATATATCCATCAATAAATCAACATACAGGAAGTCCTATTAATTTAGATTCAAAACAAAGGCAGTGTTTGGTTTGAAAGAAAAGATAGGGAAAGGAAAAGAAATGCAATAAAACCTATATGAGTTTTTTTTTTTTTGTTTTTCGAAGAAATGATCCCTTTATTCAACTATCAATGGAATGCATAGCTTCCTGTCTGATAAAAAATTCTATGGACAGAGGAGGAGCTTGCTGCCAATCAAAATTTTGTATTTTGTAAAGGATTCCTACAGTTCCCTTAACTTTTTCTTTTAAACCAAAAACAGACTAAATGACTAAATGAGATAGAAATGGCTAATGTATGTTTAAGCTAAATCAAAATTTTATATCCACGACCTATTAGCTGAGATGGTCATTCAGGCATCACTCCGATCATAGTCCGGCATTTATGCCTCTCATCATATTATCATTCTCTACCCAGAGTGTCCAGTAGGAGATAAGAAAATAGAAAATTCTCTCGGGCTTATGTCGGCCACATGTACAGATGTACTCTGAGTGCCTGGTCTGGTCACCATCATGGACTTTTGGCAGCAAGACAACTTAAAAGCCATTGCCGTAATTATGCAGTTAAGCTTCACAACCAGCCTTCGTCTTCACTTCTTCAGACTCCTGATCCTGAATGCCACCACCAAGTCTTCTCACCACTCTCCTGTCTTGTGTTCTGCCCACAAATGCTTTCAAATTGTCTTGCTGCCAAAAGTCCATTCAGCAACCAACGCTGCCTTCTGCAGCCTCCTTAGTACAAGGACCCAACATGGTATCGGCTCGGACATCTGACCATCCTATTCGGGGCTTCTCTGGATGGCCATCAAGATTGTTAGATCATTCTACTACCACCAATGAACCCTAGGTTTTTCAGAGAACTATATTTGATAATTGTGCAAATTCCGGTTTCTTGGAAACAAGAATGCATGATTAACAGTAGTAGATTTAGCCCATAAGAGCAGCAGTTGCTGGCTCTCCACTTCAGACTTCGTAGAGATACCTTCACAAATTCTGCTTGTGTCAGAGTTACCACCAACTGTAACTCAGGTTGCTTAGCACTCACAGATGCAAGAATACATGACTTCGGCATATGAAAAAAAGAAGACTGAAAACACAATAAAAAAGATTGCTCTGATACAATCATTCAAGAACCCCAAAAGAAGTAAATAAAAAAAAGATTGATCTTGATAAAATCATCAAGAAGTAAAAAGCAGAGAGAGAGAGAGAACCTGGAATGGGCTGCCGAGCAGAAACTCCATATCATATTTACACTGATTGAACCCGACTTTCTTAATTTATTATAAACCAAGACTTTGCTTAGTTACCCTCTGTTAAGAATTTCAGTACGGTAAAGAGACCTAGAACCATTTTACAAATATTTACTTCTAATTACTATTGTTATTTTTGTTGTATTGCTTTCTTGGTTACTTCATGACTAAGTAAGAAGATTCTAAGTGGTTCATTTGGATCAGAAAGGCTTTCTTTTTCCTTCTCTTCTAGGTATGTGATTGAACAATGAGCCAAGCAACATAAGTTGGCAAGTACATGGCCCTTCCAGAGTTTTCCACATTTGATGGATGGTCCGGATCCTCCAATTTGGGTTCTCTGTTGTTGCATCAGAGCTTCCTTCTTTGTTTGGGCCTAGAAGACAAAATGGGTTTCCTTGTTTTATAGGGAAAGGGACACCTATTAGGTATGCAACTATGCACCATGGTTCAAAATCAATACACAAATTGCGTATCATGCGACTCAAAGGAGTGAATACCCAAGAGCCCTTTCGGTTAAGCTCGATTATTCAAAGGAGTGAATACCCAAGAGCCCTTTAGGTATCATATCTTTCCGGCATCATAAATTTTTCTTATGTGTTGATACATAATTTGTAGTGCTTGGAAATATCAATACATAACTTTATCGTATCATACAATATGTATCGGAGAGATGGCCTGGTAAAAAGCTTGAAACCTGAAACAATTTGTGTATTGACCAATTGATATTAACCATCTTCATACCAAACTCTCTTGGGCCTTCTGATTTTATTCTGTACAAGCTCCATTATTCATACTGGTCAGACTGCTGTTGTTTCATTTGCTATCTTTATAATGTGTGCAAAATGTCAAATTACCATCCGTGGAACCTGAATACATACAAGCTCATGTTTTCTCTATTTATTTCATGCTGCCCCTACTATCCACCTTATTTCCTTCTGCCTGTTTGGTTGGTGATAGCTACACTTTGTTGGAATGACTCTGGATGTAGTTGACATACTAGGGCACTTCATGGCGATCATTCATCTACTTCCTTCCTCCAGTTCTTAATTTCATTTAATCCTTGGATATCATAGGACTACTGTCTGGGAAAGATTACAGGGCAGTACGCTACTGTACTGTCTTTTTAGGTGAATTCAAGAGTGCCAGAAAAGTCACTTTTCCATCTCCTACTTAGGCCCTGTTCGCTTTTCGGTAAGTTACTTGGATAAATGCAATTACCTGGGTAATTTTCTGGGAAACACTTATCCAGGTAAGTGCATTTACCCATGTTCTTTTATTTATCATGTAAACAAGGGAATGACCATTTTAACCATAGAAATCCATTATTAAAAGGGGCATTTTTGTTCCATTCAAGTGTTGGCAACTTTCCCCCTATGTGAGAAAGTTATTTACCCACCTAGGAGATGGGTACCACTATATTGGACAAGTGATACCTAAGAAAATAAACTTTCCATAGTCCCCACATAAACTGAAAAAAGAACCCATTGACCAACTTTCCCCCCTCTCCAAATCCAAAAAAAGAACACCCCCTTGTTTTCCAGGACCTTTGTATGACTTCTATCTCTTTCTGAGATAGCCTGCTGGTAGAGTGTGGTAGGTACAAAATCAGGCGGCAGAAACACTCTTCCAGACATCTTGTTTACCTTGATCGTTCTGTTAAATCTAATATTGTCTCAAAACCCAATCATTTCTTGATCCTATGATCTAAGTTTTAAAGAATATGTTTTGCTTTCTGACATTTTCATCACTTTATTTGCTCATTACCAGACGACTAATATACTAGGGACATTCTCCAAAAGATTTCGCTGATTCAAAATCCTTGCAAAAGATAGTGCAGCAGTTCTTTATGCTTTATATGTCCTCATACAAGAAATTAGTAACACATCATTCCATATAAGTAGAAATAGGTGGAGTGGACTAAGAAGCCACATAACAGACTAAATTAAGCCTTTTTTTTTCATGTAAAATAAAATCCTCATTTCTAATTTTGACCAAGTAAATCATTCCCAACATGGCTCTTCTGAATATATCAATGGGTCCATGGCTGTGATACCAGCAAATTGGCCAAGGCCATTGAGTAGCCCAGAAAAAGATATGCAAGTCCTCTGTAATGGCCAATATCTTGACCACTAATAGATAGTCAATTTTTTGCTTAACACATTACATGGCCTATTATGTTCCGACTGTATTCAATATAGCCCTGTGAAACAATGAAGTGTACACATAACTAGAATCAATGGCAACTCCAAATAAATTATTGCTTACATAAATAAAATTCAATAGCAATTTTAGTAGAACGGTTGAAGAATAAATTTGACTAAAGCATTGGGGGCGTATTACTGAAGGTTGACTAAAAGGATGATAACCCAGTAACCCACTGACTACTACATGTCCTCACTGTGTAATTCACTTTGGCTTTCTGCAAGTAATGATGGCAAATTTGATGAGATCCTTCTGGTATCCCTCGATCATCAATGGCATGGCAAGCGCCCCCTTCATGGTTTTCCATCCTGAGTGAACCCATAATTACACAATTCAGAAACTGATAGATAACATAGGAAATGACAGCTTATACAATTTTTGATAAAATGTAATCATACCACTTCGAAGTAGTGAAGTGAGACCCTTCCATGTTAATGCAGAGCGGATCACCGCAGGCCAAAATGGAGCCACATACTGTGACCAATCTGCTGCTTTGATATCCTACCATAGTGATTCCAAAGAATTAAGTTTGTACTTATCTATGTGCTCCAAAAGGAAATTATTTATCTGTGTGCTGTGTATGCACATCTGTATTTGGTCTGATTCTAAGCAGGTTAGGTTAGGTTCTTGCTGGAGAAAGCGGAGGAATCTTCATTGTGGTTTTTGTGTTGCAACAGTTCACAACACCTGTTTTTTTTTCAAATATGTTAAATGTTGAAGCACATTTTGTCCAGGTTCATATCCACCTCACTATGATACCCAGATATCCATACTGTTTAACATAGCAGTGTCATGGTATGAAACAATCTTATATGTTAGAAACATGATTAAATTTGACAAGACAAAAGTCATGAAAAATGTACACTTAGCTTCAAAAACTAGATACAAAAGCACAATATAAGCATAACATATGGGACACCCCTACCGACGCCCTCATTCAGATTTTAGGAAATGGGGAGTTGCATTTCTGTTTCCCGTATTCATGTACATGTTGGTATCTATATCTAGGGGTCATGGTTCCCAACTCCCAAGATCCCAGATAGCTGAGACAAGCATTGGATAATGACCTTTTATTTCATCTATTTCCTTTCCTAGTTTTCTTTCAGAATGTTCTTTTTATCTCTGATTATGCTTCATCCTATTCTTAGGGAAGACTCAGGTTGAAGTCAAGTTCAGTTGGTTTGGTTCAGATTAGCCCCAACCCATACTGAACTTTGACCCATTTCTATCCTTAGGCACAATGTAGAGAATGCAGGAGCCACTTTAGTGTAGAAGAAGATCACATGGGCTTGCTTCTGCATGAACACTGTATTTTTACCTCTTTTTGTGTTTTTGTAGTAGATATTCTTAGAGCATATGTTTTCTATAGACATTACAATGGGAAAAGGAAGGCCCACATGGGTTCACTAATTGAATGGAGACTGTTATTTTTACCTCTCCTTGTGTTTTTTGGGTAGATATTCTTAGAGTACATATTTTCTATAGACATTAAAATTGGAAAAAGCCCATTCTTTAAGGATCGAATCCATAGTTCTGACGGTTAAGGCTAACCAAATTGGATTCTATGTGAATACCTGGAGTGAGAGGGATTGAAGTAATTTCACATAATCAGCAGCAGAACACCAAGCTGGTAGATAATAAGCATCACATATCTTGTTCAATAGCTTCTCCTCTTCTGGCTTCAACGAGTCCTCGGAGGGGGAGAGATCTCTATGGCACCATGTTACCATTATTATAGTGGCCCCAGGAGCTGCTACCCGGGCCAACTCACTCACAAACTGCAAGACAATGATATAATCAAACTATAAATTAGAGCAAATGAAGGATCAATTCTTTGCTTTTAAATATAGGGACTAAGGGACACAGATGCCTTGAAACCATATAACTGAAACAACCTTATGCCATTGGTATAAAGTAGACACCTCCACAACACTCATGCTTGCTGATTTTGAGTGCACACTCATAATGAGAGGTAAAAGAATATAAAGATGGTTTAAAAGGTAAAACTTGATTAGTAACTTATGCACAAACTGAATTACGTAAACACATGATGTTGCATTTTTTTTTTGCACATGATGTTGCATATTTAACTCAAGGTAAACATAATTTTACTGTTCATCTTTGTTTCTTCTGTAAAAAATTGAAGGGGGAAGTTCATTTACACATAAGTGAATTTTCTCTGTTACTGTAAAGAAGGATGATGTTTGAGACTCCAAGTACATAATATTAGTAGTCAATTGAATTCCATCTTTACAATTCATAATTTTACACATGGGAGAATTCTTCTTTTTATATCAGTATTTCGATAAGTACTCTTGAATTAGCAAAGGAAATAAAATATCATTACAATTCAAAATCTGTGATCCATGCAACATTTAGGCCTAGCATTGAGATGACATAGTTAAATGAGAATATGATGTCCACATTGGTGTCCTATTTTCAATTAAAAGCCAATGGAGAACTACCGTTGAATCTAAAATTTCCTATATACACCCATATGAGCACAAAATTACTTCTAATCAGAGAATCTTGTGTGTAAGTGTGTGTGCGTGTGTGTGTGTGTGAGAGAGAGAGAGAGAGAGAACCTTCTTTTTGTCAGGCATGTGCTCCCCACTCTCCATGGACCAAACTAGATCAAACTGCCCATCGGGAAATGGTTGCTGCAAAGCATCCGCAACTTGGAAAGACACCTGCTAAGAGTTCACAACTGTTGAATATACTTTCGAAACTTTCCTTTTCTCCCTTTTCTAAATTTACATGAGATGGAAGTAACCCATTTTGAAGTTATTGACGAGTGTGGTGAAATAGAGCACATGACCGGATGGTTTTTACCGAAGAGATTCAAAAGTCTAAAAAACAACCTATGCTATGTACTATGTAAGATATGCACTTTTCTATGGGTTTTTTATTCAGTAGAAGAGGCATGACACATTACAACACATGCACTATTTAGCAGAGAAATAAAAGTATGAGAACTAACAATATTAGATGCTACAAAACTCACATACTTTATCTGCTAATCCCTGGGCAGCTGCAAGAGCTTGAGCCCTTTGTGCTTGGACAGGGCTCAAGGTGATGCCTTGGCATTGAGCCCCATATTTCCTCGCTAGGTATCTGGAGCTGCCCCCAATTCCACACCCAACATCAACTATGCTCTTCGGCTTCTTCAATGAATCTTCTGCAATTCAATCTCCCCATATTATATATATCATAAAAAATGGAAGAAAGAAACCGAACCGAAAAGAATGCAAATTTGAAACCCATTTCTCAATAATCAATAACGTGTGACAGAGTAAAACAATAGACGTGAAACAAAACCAATGCATAAAATCCTGTCCCAACTCCCAACTGGGTATAAATGGTTTTGTCAAGCTGGTTTGAGCTTTGCCACTTAACGAGCCATTCCTCCGCCAATTGGTCGGTCTGGTTTGACTTCCCTGTCCCAACTGGGTTTAAATGGTTTGAGTTTCGGCATTGGACGAGCCATTAGTCGAACTGATTCGACTCGGTCCATCTGTTTTCCAGTTCAACTGGATGTTAGCAGCAGATCCTTTCTCCTATTATTAACCCGTTATGAGTAAAGGAGGTGATAAAGCATGACAACAAGTGCGTAGGTCCAACCACAGCTTGCCAACTCCCGAGTTTACCTCATGACTCTCCCAAGTTCTGAGCACTGAGACTTGAGTCATGGTTGTGACTCTTTAAATATAAGCTCCTGTCTGAGTCATTTGACTCTTACACGGTCAATTTATACCTATGTCAATATTTAAATTGAGTAACCACATTGCTAACTTGAACTATCCATCAGACAATAAAGGGGACACTTCCAGTGTTTAAATCATCCCTGTCCCCCAACTTGTTTTGGGGTTTTACCCTTCCAGTGTATAAATTTAAAGGGTTTTTACTGTTCAATCCACCCTTACAAATTTTAGCTCCATCGTACTATTGAGTAGCTACCAGCTGGGAATTGATGACAATATACAGGCAGATATTGGTATTGGTGTCTAGATGAAGGTATTTGAAATTTTGAATTATTATAGGTTTACAGTGAAATTCAGAATTCTAAAATGAAGCTATTCATCCCTAAATTTAATGTCATACAATCATGATTAATAAAATTCTAAATAGTAGCATAACTAGGAGTTATTTTCACGACTCCCAGGCTAATTCCAAGTCAATAACACAAGTAGAAGATTGGTTTGTACTTTTGGTAAGAGATTTTAACAAAGCATAGCACCACACAGGAGTTATC
Organism: Nelumbo nucifera; assembly: GCF_000365185.1. The sequence goes on from NW_010729185.1 coordinate 801,181, forward strand.
AGAAACCCTGGATGATTAATGAGCAAGAACTTGGAGAAAATAATCAATGAAACAAAGCCTCAGCAATTATCAACAGTCCAGAGCATCCACACATTCTATTAATCAACATATTGAAGGATGAATATACACCCACTATAAACAGCACCCAAACCAAGTCAGAACAAAGTGAAACCTATGCTAGTCAAAGTAAATTGCTTCTCTGCCTAAACCTCTTCTTCTAGTAAATAGATAGGCATACCAGAGTGGAAGAGCTTAGGAAAAAGTGCAGTGCAGGAGATTCGGAGTAGTGCCTGATGTTTCAGGCAGGCTGTGAAACCAACGAAGAGGTTTCATGTCAGTATTAAATTCATGGGCCTCCACTGTTCAGCTAAACCTTGCTCCTTTTTGGAAAATGCACAATGCATGAAACTGGATGTGGGGCCAAGTGCAGCCAACAATTGCGTAGAAAGAGAGAAAGAGAGGGGTGTGTGATTTCAGCACATCCCAGTTTGAAAGGGAAAGAATTATCAATTTAATTAGGGGGTTAGTTGAAATTTTTGGCAAATCAGAAAAGTCTACCATTTTTTTCATTTTTCAAATATGGTACAAACGTCAAATTGGAGTTCTGAAAATCACCCCTGCACAGATCACGTTTTTTTCCTGTTTATGTTAAAATGATGACGTGGCAAGGTTAAGAAATACATCAATGCCAAACACTTTCTTAATTATCCAAACCTCATTTTTCAAGCCGTCAAATTGCGACACGTATACATATTTTCCTCATCTAAAACCTTATGAGTCGTTGTGTATTCTATCAATCCCCCTTAACTGATAACTGATAAGCTTCCCCATATTACAATCCAGTGGTTCCTTTCACGTGCACTGAGAATAGCGATTAGCGAATGGCCGTACGTAAACGTGATTCACAATAGTAATTTGCAGCAGGAAACAAATAGAACTAGTGGGACCCACCCCAGGTCCCACAAGGCCTAATCAGAAACGTTCCAAGAAATCATCCAACGAATCCGAGAAGAAAACAACCGAACCACAAATAAACAAACAAGCGAAAAGAGGGAGTAGAACCGTAGAAGCTACTCGCTGCCTGGCTCAGAAACAAAACAGATAGAATTACAGAGAGAAATTCGTGGCAAGAATACCTGGAACGCCAGCGAAACTGAGAGATTCTTCGATCATACGAATCTGAGCAGATCGGTGGTCGGAAATCGAAGCTTGAACGTCTGGATTATAGAAGCCATGGTGCATATGGTCCCCCCAGATGTCCTCCCAAATCCCTGAGGACTCGTCGTAGAAGTCCGCTATCCCCTTCTTCAACACTTCTCTCCCCACTGTCTCCGTCGCCGCCGACGATGACGATGCCATCATACGCGTCGTGGTCTTCGCGAGTCCGGTACGTGTGGATCGTCCAAGACCTATTCGCACCGGCAGGGAACTGATCCTCCTTCTTCTATCGCTCGTTGATGGCTGGTTTAAATATTGGAGGAATGGCGATTCGGTGGTTCGAAACAGAGTATTCATACTTGAGGCGGAAGCTGGAGAGGACTGAAACTGAACAGAGGAAGATATGGAGAAGGTCGCAGAGCAGAGTGGTATACATTATTTTATTATAACATCATAAATTCATGGTATGGGACCATCGGTGAGACCGATAGAGTGACGGATATGCCCTGATATCAGTGCATTTACGATTATGACATCTTCTCTACTGAGTTGGGAGAATCGTAGCTGAGCTGAGCCGCTGTGACGCTGTCCTCTGAGGTGTAAATTGCAATGCGTTTGGAATTTGGATGGGTCGAATCCGATGGATCTGGCTCGACTCCGACGAAGTTTGGGCCTTTTTATTTTAGGAAAAATTTCCGATTAATACAATAATACCCACTTTGGTCCTCGTAAACGTTCAAGATGTGGTCCTCCTGTCCTGTGTGGGGATTTCGAACCGTCGTCTACCGTAGGATTAGCCAATCATAATACACCACGCTAGTTCGCCTGTATATGTGGATCCCACATGTCTAGCTGATGTGATGCACCCATCTGCCCCATTCTAATTCACGTGGGTTTGTCGATTGTGATTCGTTAAGGTTTTTCACTTTCAGATACCACATCCTTCTGGGGTACAATGGAAATTATAAACCAGGACTCCAAAACAACTTTTTAACCAATTCCAATCCCAAAGATATTTATTATGGGTAAAAGACTTGGAAAAATCGATGTTCATATAACTGAATGGGGCAAACAATCCATAAGGGAGAGATTCACGTGTTAGAGGTTTAATTGGGATCAAACCAAGGTTGAACCATGATGATATGTATATTCATATTACCTATAAAAAAACCGAACGCCTCTTTTTTATGGAATTTTCATTGGACGTTTTTAATCTTTTGTCTAAGCATACAATGGGTATAAAGAGGGTATATATGTCCTTTATTCTCACTTCAGAAACTGCCCACTTATAATCGTTAAAAAATTGTTAGGGTGTTGGGACCATGAATTATAACCATTTAGAAACTACCCACTTAATACCTTAATTAATTTTGGATACATGAATTATAAAAAGTGAATATAAATTATAAATAGTTTTGTCTTAGAGATACTGCCACGTGCAAATGCACATACACGTTTACTAGTATATATGGTGGATGGATAGAAAATTTCTTAATTTTAAAGCAAATGATTAGGGTTCAGTCTTTTAATTTACATTTTCTTTAAAATAGGTGCATAATAAATTAATATATACAATAAAGAGTTATTAATTAAAACAAATAAAATGGTGGATTAGTGGTAATTAAGTAATAAATGAAAATAAGAGGTTGTGTGTTTAAGTCTTGTTAATCACATTTTAAAATTTCAATTATTTATAGACTTGGGCGGTTTCATGAAACCAGAACTGATCAACTGGTTTTCATTAGGGTTTTAACAAATGCGATTATTGGGGTGTGATCGAGCCAGTCTGGTTCTTGGGCCATGGTTCAATTGGCCGATCGTTCAGTATAATTTTCTAAACACAACGAAAAAACCGTTATTTTTAATGTAGGAAGTAAAATGACCAATATACCACTAGGTTAAGTTTGGGATTAAATTGGTTATCAAATAAAACTTTTGGAAGGAGTACAAATGCAAATATGTAGAGTGCAAAACCTTATATTTTGTATTACTTTGTCTGTATTTATACTATATATTTGTATTTGTACTCCTTCCAAACTAAGCCTAAACTGCATTTGATATGAGTACGATCCATGGCCATAACTTTATACTCTAAATTTTCAAATCATTGTTGCTCTAGGCATTTGAATTGTATGACTGTCACTTGGTGTCAATTGGGTTAACCCCAAACCCAAACCTAAGAATTAGTAAAGATCTGTCATGGTATTCTGACATGCAGCCTATAGCGAAAATGGATCAGCCTAGCCTCCATGTTTGTTTTTAAAAATCCGCTCCAAATCTAATCTGCTAATATCATATTAAAAAGTTGAAGTTTCATTTAACTTGAGCTATTGACATCACTACTTCCACCCAAGGTTCAAAATATTGATACACTCAGATATGTGGAAAGGGGGTGTATTGATACTTTTTACTCTAGAAATGGCTTAACTTTCTTCTTCTTCTTCTACTTCATTTCTCTTTCTTGCTTTTCCTATCTAAAAGGGAAAAACAAAATTTCAAAAATTTTAAATGAATTGTTTCATTGATGGAGGTATGTTTAAGTCAAATGGGGTCAACCACAAAGTATATTCAAGTCTATTTGAAAAACTCGGTATGTTTAAGTCAATTTATAAAAAAACTCAAGGTATGTTTAAGTCTTTTGCACCAAAAGTTTTGTGCTCCGAGTATAAAATGGAAAGATCAGACTTGTCCTTTGTATATCACAGAGTCTCCATTTATTTTTTGGTTATAATTTAAAATTCAAGTTCAACTAGGATACTGTGATACAGAAACTTATAACCAATGAACCAATATCATAAAAGCGGTAATCAATGAAGTGGCATTCATCAGAATTTGGGGGGTTGATTAGACAAAACTGTTCCCGTTTCATACCGTAACAAAATTAGACTTATGTACCGTAACAAAATTAGTCAGGTCATTCACCCTTCTCCACTTCTCTTAAACTTATGTACCGTAACAAAATTAGAGAAATTTTGTTATATAAAAATTACCTTTTGTCAGGTCGTTGTTAGTGACCATTAATAGAATGTATCGCCATTAATTATTTTTAATGATTAAACAGAACTTGATCCTCTGATAAATAATTGATTAAAAAATATAGCAGGTGAAAAACAAAGAAAAACATTATTTTTCTCTTTTATCCTCCTCTAACCAAAAGGTTCCAAGTCCATGAAGACACACCATTTTCATTTATGGCCAATTCAAATGAGAGAGATAGTAGTATAGTAAATTATTGAAAAGTTGGGATCAGGTAAGAGAAACAGGGAAGAATATAGGGCGGGGGGGG
>NW_010729185.1:810483-832473 GCF_000365185.1 Nelumbo nucifera
ATTAACTTTTCATTTAAATTTTATCATAGGAGATGGCTGAAATGATGTTCAATTTATGACTGTTTTTAAAATTAGCAAGATTTTATCATAGAGATGAACTTAGAACTGAAACCGACCCAAACCGACCTAACCCGACTCAAACCGACCAGCTCGGTTTTGCTTAACACTGGGTCAGTTTCGGTTTCTATGTCAGGTAACCCGACCAGGTCGAGTCGGTTGGAAAAACTGTAGTAAACCGACCCAACCAGACCCGTGAACAACCCTACTTTAAGTGGATAAGGATAATCACTTATCTTATCTGCTGATCCAAATCCCAGATCCACCCCTATTTAATTAATCTAATTAACCCAGTTCGAAATGGGCTTTTAGGCCCATTAAGCTTTCAGGCTCACTTCCACTTTAATGCTGGTTATCTTGGCTCTCTTTGTATGGTGTGGGACCCTATCATTGATCTACACATCAGCCACATGGGTTCAGCCTAGCCTCTGTTATAAGGCTTGGCCAAATTCACTACTGAATACAGTGAACCCCTGAGTCCATCACTATGGGCTCTCAATGGGCCCAACATTTACACTAAATGGTCATTGGGTCCAGCCATCTTATGAAGACGCAAGGACTGTGGGCAGATGCAAGATTAGCCCATCAGGTATAACCCTCAATGGTCTTACACTTAACCTCTCAGCCCATAATGATCAAACACTACCCGACAAAAGATGACATCTCCCTCGACTGCAAGGTGCAGTGTTGCACTCTCTACTCACATGGATCMCRGGAATTAAAACCTTTTGCAAATATTTTGAAAACATAATATATATACACACACACACACATACATATATATATATATATATATATATATATTTTGCAAAACAAATTTCAACGGTTGAAATCAACTGCCGGCAGTTTAGGTTTCCATTAGAGATAGTGCATCCCCAATCATTCACTTTGTCCGACAAAGGGGCTGCCTGTCACTATGATCACCCACTCAGATGAATTCTCAGACTGTCCCAACATACCCAGGTTTTGACTCCCTCTAAGGATCACTGATTGGCATATAAAAAATAGCCCAATCCAGCACCTGGTGCAGTATCATAATCGAGTCTAGGGGTCTGGTGTAACATTCTAGTTTTGTCCATCTATCTCCAAGGTCCAGGGTAATACTAAAATTTTGGTCCGGTTTAAGGTTTCAAGAAAACCCACACTACATGTACCTCAGGTCTCACCCTGGCAGTTGAGACAAGCCACCCCAACCAACTTGGCGGTACATCAGTGTTAGCCTTGGCAGGATAAATCTCCCCAGATCTATTCAACGGCTGTGAAGATTCTAAACTAACACGAGTCTCATATGTGTCCAATTTAAGGGTATTACACAGAAACACACCATAATAACATGAATCAAATATGTACTTTATTCATTTACAATAAATTCATAATGTACATCATGCTGATTGGAGCTAAGGGCATACACTGTCTAACATGTGTGCATGTGCGCGTATTAGGCTTGAATAGGCTTGTGAGTTTCATGAGTTGAGCTTCATTGGGATCGAGCTCAACTCGATTTAAACTGAGCCAAATTGATCTTTTCATGAGGCTTGTGAAAAGCTCTGTTTGTTTCCACCCCTATCCAAACCAAGCATTGCTCTTGGGTTAGATAAATTTGTATCAATTTTTATTAAGTTTTATTGATTTTTATTATTTCTAGCAAAATTTTAGTAATGTTTATAGTTTCAATTAAAATTTAAATGGGATTAAAAGGCAAATGGTAGGTTTTAGTGAATCTGGGAAACTAAAAGGGGTGTTTTAGTAAATAATATTTTTTATTTATTAAATTAACAAAAGTTGATTCATGATTCCTGATTCTCTGGACTATGTTCTGTTGTTCATTGAATGAGACCTCATTGGGGACCTTGCTTTTGTGGTTGAGTGGGCCCTACCTACCCATGATTAAGATGGAACATGTGAGATTAGTGATGCTTGGGCCAGAAAAGAGACCTCCAGAGCCCATATTTTGTCTTGAATGATCGATTCTAACCACTGTTTTGTGTTGAAAATTGAAAGCTTGAAACAAAAACTCAACCTAGATAGTGGAGTTGGGTGATGGTAAATGTCAAAATATAATGTTATATAATTCAAAGGATTGTGGAGGGGAAATTGGGGACTAAAGAACAAAGATTCTTCTGTGGAAGTAAGCTCTTATAACTTATTTATATGGAGATTAAACAAAGAATTCCCTTTAGTTGAATTGGTAACCTGGGTTCTTGTCATCAGAAAGACAAAAAGAGGTATGAGAGATGAGAGATCATCACCTATGCAAAATTGGTAGGTTTTGAAGCTATGATCAGTTTGAGATGTCAATGAATAAAAGAGATTTTGTGAATCATGCATGAGATGATAAAACTTTCTATGGGGTGCCAAGAGTATAGAAAACAAATTAAGTCTTGAATAACTTAATTCGGATGGTGAAAATGGATGTGATTAGGGTGGGTTGAGTGAAGGAGGTGAGCTTATTCTTTCTTGAAATTTCAAGATAACCATGTTCAGATCACAAAAAAATTATTATTTGCAACATTTCTTTTTTCCCTTGGAAAGACTATTGTTCTAGTCACCTGTAGTCATAACAGTAGAACAACAATGTGAACTACATGCAGGTTGAGATACCAAATGTCTTACAGGTTTGCTTCAAAGTTCAAACTGTCATTCACTCTCACATCATTTAAAGTTTGGGCTAGTAATTACTTCATTACTCAACTTGGATAACATTTTTTTTATCTAGTGCTGATCTTAATACAGTTCAATGCAACACTATTTGTAGGTGTTTCGGGCTTTAACCTGTTTTAAGGGGTAGGCAGGCCTTATACCGATCCTCCTAAGTAGGTTTATTTTGGTGGTGTTTGGTATTATGAGGTTGTGTAGTGCATGATTTTTGAACAGTCGTTAGATCAGTTTGCCTAAGAACTGTCTAAGCAATCGGTTCTGTTTCATCCTTGAACCACTTTTTGTCAAGATTTAGGTTTCCTTGTTTAGATTTATTATGTTTTAATAAATCCCTATTAAGTAGGTAGTTTCCAGCTTTGACTCATTCTCTGCTCTTTACCACGTTATTTGTTAGTGTAAAACATAGGTTGTTTTTTTTTTTCTCTCAATTAGTTATTGTAAAGGCTAATTATTAGCCAAAGTTGTTGATCAAGAATGGAGAATCATTCCAGTTTGTTTTAAGCTTGTTCTATTCAAGTTCTGATTCACAACATTATGGTATTAGAGCCCCCACTAGGCTTGGAGAAACAAAGCAGTAGCCTTTGTGATTTGCAGCAGCAAGAGATGATGACTGAAGGGAATTTTGTGCAACCTGCTATTCCTCGCTTTGATGGTCATTACAATCATTGGAACATGTTGATGGAAAACTTTTTAAGATCCAAGGAGTACTGGAGTCTTGTGGAGACTGGTTATGTTGAGCCAGAAAGTGGAGCAGTATTGACAAAGGCACAACAGAAGAAGCTTGATGAGATGAAGCTGAAAGACTTGAAGGTGAAAAATTATCTGTTTCAAGCCATCGATTGAACTATCCTAGAAACCATCCTATAGAAGAACACATCCAAACAGATATGGGATTCCACGAAGAAGAAGTATGAGGGGAATGAAAGGGTGAAACGATTCATTCTTCAAGCTCTTTGCAAAGAGTATGAAACTCTTGAGATGAAATCTGGTGAAGGTATCTCTAACTATTTCTCAAGAGTGATGTTTGTTGCCAATAAGATGAGAGTTCATGGTGAACAAATGAGAGATGTTACAATAGTAGAAAAGATACTTCGATCATTGAGCGACAAATTCAATTATATTGTTTGCTCAATTGAAGAGTCAAAGGACATTGATCATCTATCAATTGATGAACTGCAAAGTTCCTTAATTGTTCACAAGTAGAAGTTCCATAGGCACAAAGGAGAAGAGTAGGCACTGAAGGTAACTTATGAAGAAAGTATGTGGGGAAGAGGTCGTGGTTGCGGATCCTTTTGAGGAAGAGGTAGAGGCAGAGGACACTAATCCTTTAACAAAGCTACTGTAGAATGCTACAAGTGTCACAAACTTGGACATTTTCAATATGAATGCCCAAGTTGGGACAAAGAGGCAAATTATGCTGAGGTTGGAGAAGAAGAAGCGATGTTTAATGTCCTATGTTGAAATAAATGAAGCAAAAAAGGAGGATGTTTGGTTTTGTGATTCGGGCTGTAGCAACCATATGTGTGGAGACAAAGCTCTCTTCTACGACTTTAATGAAAGCTTCAGGCAAATGGTGAAGCTGGGAAATAACTCAAAAATGACAGTGATGGGGAAGGGTAATATAAAGCTAAAAATGGATGGATTCAATCATATAGTCACCTAGGTATTTTATGTGCCTGAATTGAAGAACAATTTACTAAGCATTGGGCAGCTGTAGGAGAAAGGTTTAGCAATTCTTATTCAACACGGCAAGTGTAAAATCTATCATCCTGAGAAGGGCTTGATCATTCAAGCAGAGATGTCTGCCAATAGAATGTTTATCTTGTTGGCTGCGTCACAACCAAAGAAACCAACTTGCTTTCACATAGCTACCCAAGACTTATCACATCTCTGGCACTGCCGATATGGACACTTGAGTCACAAAGGATTGAGGACTCTTCAAAACAAGAAGATGGTGAATGGACTACCACAATTTGAGGCTTCAAAAACTGTGTGCATTGATTGCATGGTTGGAAAGCAACATAGAGATCCAATTCCAAAGAAGAGCACTTGGAGAGCATATTCAAAACTTTAACTCATTCATGCTGACATATGTGGCCCTATCACACTGATCTCAAACAACAAAAAGAGGTATCTAATTAGCTTCATTGATGATTTTAGTCGAAAGGCATGGATTTACTTCTTGGTTGAAAAATCTGAAGCTTTAATTATCTTTAAACAGTATAAAAGTTGTGTTGAGAAAGAAACAGGTTCCTATATTAAGTGTTTGCGTACTGATCGAGGGGGTGAGTTCGCTTCACAAGAGTTTAATGAATTTTGTAAAGAAAATGGCACCAAGAGGCAATTGACAGCAACTTACACTCCGCAACAGAACGGAGTTGCAGAGAGGAAGAATCGGACCATCATGAACATGGTTCGAAGTATGCTTTCGGAGAAGAAGATTCCAAAGAATTTTTTGCCAGAAGCTGTGAATTGGACAATGCATATTCTAAATTGAAGTCCTACTCTAGTAGTGAAGAACATAACTCCGGAGGAAGCCTGGAGTGGAGTCAAGCCTTCGGTTGAATATTTTCAAGTGTTTGGCTGTATCTCACATGTTCATGTACCTGATGTCAAGAGAACCAAGTTGGAAGACAAAAGTTTTACTTGTGTGTTGTTGGGAGTTAGTGAAGAATCTAAAGCTTATAGGCTCTATGATCCAATAGCCAAGAATATTGTAATTAGTAGGGATGTAGTTTTCGAAGAGGAAAAATCTTGGGATTGGGATAAGAGCTATGAAGAACAGGTGGTAGCTGTGTTGGAATGGGGAGATAATGAGGAAAATGCTGCTGCAAATAATGAAGATGAGGCCGAGATTGAAGATGGAAGTAGTGCAGAAGAGGTTGCGGCTGATTCTCCAAATCAGGTAGATGAAGAGAGTTCACCTATTTCCATTGAAGGGAGAGTTAGAAGGCCACCTGCTTGGATGAGAGATTATGAAACAGGTGAGGGTCTGTCTGAAGAAGAAGATGAGACTAATCTATAATTATTTGCATCTACAGATCCTTTTTATTTTGAAGAGGCTGTGAAAAGTGCAAAGTGGAGAGCTGTTATGGATTCTGAAATAAAATCCATAGAAAAGAATGATACTTGGTGCTAACCGACTTACCTGCAGGTGCAAAGAAGATTGGTGTCAAGTGGATTTACAAAACAAAGCTTAATGAGCATGGAAAGGTAGACAAGTACAAAGCACGCCTTGTAGCAAAAGGCTATACGCAACAACATGGAGTTGATTACACAGAGGTTTTTGTGCCGGTGGCAAGGATGGATACAGTTTGAATAATTATTGCTCTTGTAGCTCAAAAGAGTTGGACGATTTACCAACTTGATGTGAAATCATCCTTTCTCCATGGAGAACTAAGTGAATGAGCAACCAAGAGGCTATGAGCAGAAGGATAATTTGCACAAGGTATACAAACTGAAGAAAGCTTTATATGGACTCAAACAAGCTCCACGAGCTTGGTTTAGTCGTGTAGAAGCACACTTTGTGAATGAAGGCTTTGAGAGGTGCCATAGTGAGAATACCTTGTTCGTCAAAACAAGCAAAGGAGGTAAAATTTTAATTGTGAGTTTGTATGTTGCTGACCTCATTTTTACCGGAAATGATGAATCAATGTTTTATGAGTTCAAGAGCTCTATGATGCATGAATTCGATACGATTGATTTGGGAAAGATGAGGTATTTTCTTGGAGTTGAAGTGTTGCAAAAGACTGATGGCATTTACATTAGACAAAAGAAATATGCTTTAGATGTGTTGAAAAGATTTGGGGCGGAGGAAAGCAATTCTGTCCATAGTTCGATTGTTCCAGGTTTTAAAGTCTTCAAAGACGAAAATGGAGTCAAGGTTGATGCAACATTCTTCAAGCAAGTAGTAGGGAGTCTCACGTATCTAACAGCCACTCGACCTGACTTGATGTTTGTAGTGAGTTTGATTAGTAGATACATGGGGCAGCCAACTGAGCTTCACTTACAGGTTGCAAAGAGGGTGTTAAGATATTTGAAAGGCACAACAAATCTTGGGATCTTCTACAAGAAGGGAGGGAATGATAAATTGGTTGCTTTTATTAATAGTGACTATACCGATGATTTGGAGGATAGGAAAAGCACATCGGGATATGTATTCATGTTGAGTTCTGGAGCCGTGTCTTGGTCCTCTAGAAAGCAGCCTGTTGTTTCACTCTCCACAACTGAAGCTGAGTTCATAGCCACAACATCCTGTACATGTCAAGCTGTTTGGATAAGGAGAATCTTGGAGAAGCTCAGTCTTACACAAGGTAATTGTACTACTGTGTTTTGTGACAATAGTTCAACAATTAAATTATCAAAGAATCCAGTAATGCATGGACGAAGCAAACACATAGATGTTCGCTTTCATTTCYTGCGTGATCTTACTAAWGAAGGAGTAGTGGAGTTAGTTCATTGTGGCACACAAGATCAGATTGCAGGCGTGATGACTAAGCCTCTCAAGCTTGATACGTTTTTGAAGTTGAGAAAGCTCATGGGTGTTTGTGAAGTTAGCAATTAGTTTAAGGGAGGGTGTCAAGATTTAGGTTTCCTTGTTGTTTAGATTTATTCTGTTTTAATAAATCCCTATTAAGTAGGTAGTTTTCAGCTTTGACTCGTTCTCTGCTCTTTACCACAATTTGTTGGTGTAAAACGTAGGCTGTTTTTTCTCTTAGTTAGTTATTGTAAAGGCTATTTATTAGCCAAAGTTGTTAATCAATAATGGAGACTCATTCTAGTTTGTTTTAAGCTTGTTCTATTCAAGTTCTGATTCACAACACTTTTTTGTTAAAAACCGCTGACTTGATCAATGACCAGCTAACCCAGGCAGTCGATCCATCGGCCCATTCAACCCAAACAATGGTTTCTGACTTTTTTATTTTATTATTATTTTTATTTTTTTAAACTATAATGGATTGTCCTTTCATATTAGACTATTGTGGCCAAAGCGGTACTGGTTCTAAGTCAGTTTTTAAAACATTATATAAATATCATGAAACATTTTTGTCATTACATAAATGGTATTTAGGCTCAGTTTGAAAAATATATACAGTATAAATACATATAAAATAATACAAAATACAAAAGTTTTGGGCTCTACACATTTGTATTTGTAGAGCATTTTCGTTCTATCAAACCAAATTCGTAGGTCAATCAAATACAAACGTGGTCATTTTGTTATTTATGATGCTTAATGGCAAGCTTAGGGTTTATGTGTAATAAACAATAAGGAAAATTTAATCAATAGTGATTAATTTTCCAAAGCATAAATCAAGTACAGACACATGCAACATCACAACCATGCATAAACCCTAATACCAAACACCCTCTTTGTTGAGGGGTCCCACCAGATCCATAAGTGAATTACAGACCAAATTATATATAGACAAAAAGCTGTATTTTGTTATTACCACGTAAAAAAATAAAAACAGCCACTCACATTCACAGGCTGTTCCCAAAGCTGGAAATCAAACATCTTAAGTATATACCAATCTCCCGCTGTACATGTAGGAGAAAGTGTGCTTAATCAAAAGAAGGAAAACAAAACAACATTATAACAACAAAATTAACCGGGGAAATAAGTAATTCAAAACAAAAAGAAACTCAGCAGAGCAGAGCAACCAGCCTATTTCTAATCCGCAACTAACAAAGGCTAAACGCGTTGCTACTACACCTGCTGCTGATCTACCCCTTGCCATGTCCACACGATATCTTTGAGCGAAGGTCTCAGCTCCTGGTTGCAGAATTTCTGATACTCCAGTGTATCCCCAGACGCTTTCTTCACCTCCACCATGTAAAATGAAGGTGTAACCTCAAAGATCTCTGCATTAATGGCCAGGTGCCCCTTCCTCCCTTCCTTGCTTCCTTCCAGCTTCACCATCCCGTCTTTCTTCTTCACCTTAAACCTCTCCATCTTCGCGATCTCCTCGAACTTGGATACGATTGCCGATGCCGGCTTTGTTGTTGTGAACCGAGCCTCCTGCTTGTGCTCGCTTTGTTGAAACAGACCAGATAGGTTGAATCCCGACGACAAGGAGATGATATCAAATGCATTCATGCAGGTCGGTTTCATGGAGCTTGTTCCCTCGGATTTCTCTTTGGAACAGTCATCTGGATTGGACTCAAAGGCTTTCTTGATATCCCTGTCGATTGCTGGAACATCTTCTTCAACTGGTGGAGCCTGAAAGGGTCTGAATCCCTTCCTGAACCATGAGTTCTCCATGACCTTAGCCAGGGTGATCCGTGTGCTTGGATTAGGATCCAGCAACCTGGAGAGAAGCTTGCGAGCCTCCGGCGAGATCCACTGAGGACACCTGAAGTCTCCTCTGCTTATCTTCCTGTACATCTCCATGAGGTTGGAGTCATGGAAAGGGAGATATCCTGCCAGTAGGACGAACAGAACAACCCCACAAGACCAGATATCCGACTTGGCCCCGTCGTAGCCTTTCTTGCTGATGACTTCCGGTGCGACGTAGGCCGGCGTTCCACACGTAGTGTGGAGCAGACCGTCTTGCCTCCTGGACTCCCACAGCGCGCTCAGGCCGAAGTCTGAGACCTTGAGATTGCCATTCTCGTCGAGGAGGAGGTTTTCTGGCTTGAGGTCGCGGTGGTAGACCCCTCGGCTATGGCAGTAGTCGATGGCTCCGATCAATTGCTGGAAATACTTCCGTGCGGCGTCTTCCTTGAGCTTCCCTTTGGATACCTTGTTGAAAAGCTCCCCACCCCTCACGTACTCCATGGCAAAATAGATCTTGCTCTTGCTGGCCAAGACCTCGTAGAGCTGAACAACATTTGGGTGATGAACCAGGTGCATCACAGAGATTTCTCGCTTGATCTGTTCCATCAACCCGACCTTCAGCACCTTCTCCTTGTCAATCACCTTGATTGCAACGCTCTGGCCAGATCGGATGTTCCTCGCGTGGTAGACTTTGGCGAAGGTCCCTTGGCCTAGCAGCCGCCCCATCTCGTACCTTTGCATCAAGATGGTCCCTTTCTTCTCCATTGGTCCTCCTCCCGGACGAACAGACATCTCAAGATTCTTACCAGTTGTGCCACTCACAGCCACAATTTCCTGCATCCTGGGCTCCTTGTCATTCCGGAAACTTACACAGGACGGAGGAGGAGGAGGAGGAGGAGAGGAAAGGAAATTAAACCTTGCCCGGAGGCAGGTTTAACTACGAAATTCTCCTGAGTCAGGAATCAGTTGCAGGCAATTTCTTCAAGAAGATGACTCTCTCATGGCTTCCAGGCAAGAGAAAAACCTTGTCTCTCCAGCTCAAGGAGATGTTTTCTGTTAAAAAATAGTAAAATTCTGGTCAGGTTTATCGGAGATGTAATGGGGTTTGCTCTCTCCCTACGTGCAACTAGGATTGGCAGTTATTTCTCTCGCTCTACTTATAGCAAAAAATGGGCTCATCAACATGACCCATTTAAGCAAATCAGAGGACCATTAACACCTAACCATCTACCGTTGTGATTCTCATGAAATTCAGATGGAAAACAGTTGAATAACTTACCTTATCTTCAGCTCCTAGTCCATTATTTTATTGGTGGTGAAGAATTGAAGATTGAAGAGAAAACATGGCCCATTTGAATTTCCACTCTCTTTGTAGAAGAAGGAAATAGATACGATAATTTGATGGGGTCCATGCTGCAATTTGTGGTGGATGTTTCCACCCATGATCAACGGTCAGAAAACTGCGCTGATCGGCTGATCCTATATCCAGACATTCACAGAAGTCAGCGTCAATTCTACAAGGTCCAAATCTGGGTTGTCTACTTGTAGTGGGATACTACCACATGTATTGATCGGATGTGAGGTGTATGTCGTGAGACATTGGGGAATGAGAGGGACTTACTCAGGGGACCCACCAAGGTTGGAGGGGACCAGGACCATGTGAAGTTGCGGTGTTAACGATGTATCGTGCCATGTGGACTTGAGTCCATTTCTTTGTATAATGCCCACAAGACTTGGATCTGTCATATGTGTTGTGAGGTGGGTGGTGAAGGATGGCCCGCCGTGGGCCTCGATGTAGTGGGTCACTCTGGAATATACCTTCCTTGGTTGGCTTGCAGCAGTACGCATCAGAAACGTAATTTACGGTGGGAACTATAAAATATCACTCTGTGACGAGGAACTTTTGATATCGATGGTAGGGGTAGGGATGCCAATTTACCCCATCCCCCATGGACTCCACTTCCCCGATCCCATGGGGTGGGGGATGGGAATTGTTTTGACGGAATGGGGATGGAGACGGCGATTAATAAGAATCCCTGATCAGGGTTGGGCTCGGAGATGGGGATTGACTAATTGAGTATATTTAAATGTTATTTATATTAAATGTATATTATTTATATATATCAAAATGTATATAAAATATTATTTATAATTTAAAATATTTATTTATTTAAGTAAATTTATTTTTCAAAAAAATACTACTATCTAAAAAAGTTTCAAGGATTTAGGTTCCCGTGAAGAACCCATTCCCGTTGGGAATCGAGGACGGGGTTGGGGTTAATTTCAGAATCGGGGGTGGGAACAGGGACTATGATCCCCGCCCAAAACCTGCCCCGTTGCCATTCCTAGGTAGGGGTGTCAATAAACCAGTTTTGGAGTGGACCCCGTCTAAATCAAAATCAAGACCAGTAAAATATATTGAATTGGACCTGACTATACTTAATGGTCTAAACTATTTATTGATCCTAGTCCTTCCATAATGGATTTATATTGAATTGGGTCAGATTGAATTAATATCTAGTCCACTGATAGAAGATAGGTGTTAATGGAGCGAGTTTGGGTTGAAACCAATCTAAATTAAAACTAATTTGAATAGGTTGGACAGTCCGGTTAGACATTAAATTGGAGTGGTCCAAAATGGTCTAACGTATTAACCGGATTGAATTGGACGTGATACATCTATAATGGACTCATATTAAACCGGATCGAGTTGGATCAATCCGGTTTAATTGACACCCCGAGTTGATGAGTCGTATCGTGTTAAACCTGACCAATCGGAATATTCCCCAACGTTACATTACAGAATACAATGAAACTGCACTGTAAATGGACCATTCCACCAATGCAACAATGGAATTGCACTTAAAACTATATTTGTTTTGTTTGTGTATTGTCGAGTTAGGGTTAGCAACTGTACATAGGAAAACCGTTCACATATAAAGGTTGAAAACGGGTTGACTAACGCATTGGGTAGATTTAGATGGATCGGGTCGCGTAGAGGGTGCCCATTGGAGTCAGGTATCAATAGCATGGCCATATCTGAGATTCACCCACGTAGCAAGTTTGGGAATGGGTTGATTAATCCGTTAGGTGATTTCCCTCCTAGTCTAGCCCAAGCCTGACCCAGCTTATGCCCCAAACCTAAAATCTTGGGTCTTTTTTTTTATTGAAAGCACTGTTTTTAAAACCAAACCGGACCAAATGGTCGGACTGGAAAAATTGGGAACCGGTCACCTAATCGGTTCTGTTTTCTTCCAAAACCGCTTTTCCTCCCAAAACCATTGATTTTTGTCAGTAAATCGTTGAACCGACCGGTTAATTGTTTGAATCATTCGAACGGTTTTGATCGTTTTTCAATTTTTTAATTTTTTTCATCAGAACGAGTCAGCCATTCGGGTCAAACAGTCGAACTGTTCGAACCGGTAACCGGACCCCTGACCAGTTCGGTCACCAGTTCGTTTTTAAAAATCATTGAAAGTATACTAACCCATGAAAATTTATCAAATTTCATGGGGGAGGGAATTTGATATGCCAATCTCTCAAATGTGAGAACGGATGGATATGATACCAGAAGAACTTTGATCAATCCAATGAATTTTCAGTGGTAAATGCACACCTTTGTATAAGACGCTAAGACCCTATTTGGTTCGCAGCAATAGGGATCTAGAATTTGGTTGGGCGGAACTGGAATTCCATTCCCATTCCTGCTGGAATGGTATTCTTCCATTTGAGGGATTGGCCATTCTCTACCCTTTCCTTAGGATTGAAATCTCAATCCTGATGATTCCAATTTTCATTTTCATTCCGATCTGAATCAAACAGGTTATTAGAATAGACTATTCCGGTTTTGGGTTCCGATTCTAATTCCAACTGCAAATCAAATGGACCCTAAGTATTGGATGATCCATACCGTTCGAGAGATGCCTTGGGGAACCTAAAACCTAGACTGAGGCGGGCCCAGCCCAACTTAAGCCTACCAAACATTCTTTAATTTATTGAAACCATTTAAGTGTGACTTCCTATGTTTATAATACGTTTTTATGTATATACTATATAGTCACAATATTATATACTTTCTAATATGAATGTATTCAACTCAGGCCCACACAGCCATAGCATGAATTGCATCCAAACATGGCCCAACACACCCTAGTTGCACACTTGCACCCCTATTAAACCTCTTTTAAATTTAATCCTTGTGGGTTGGTGGGGCTGAAATCGGATTTGATATTTATAGAATACTCCAAACACCACGTTGCAATTGTTCATTAGGAACATCTCTCCATGAATGACAACTTAAAGTATCATGTGTAGCTCTGAATGCTACGAGGTTGGTTTGAGGATCACTTTGTGAAAAGTAAATTTGAATTCCGGTGGAGTTCGGTTTCAGTCAGGGCAAAGCCTGTTCGAACAGCCTTTACTGCCTTGCATTGAGAATATCTCCGTACTTATATGCTTAATTTTATGGAGAGATATTCCTAATGCAAGGTTGCAAAAGCCTGTTAGACGGTGTGAGCATAGATTTGCCTTGATAGAAGCAGATCTCAATTCAGTAGGGCTTGTTGCAGACTTGCAAGCTCATTCCACACCAAGTCAAACAAATCATTTCAATGATATGATAGAAGATTGTAATCTAATAGAGATGGAATATAGAGGAAATAAATTCACATGGAAAAATAAACTGATTCATGAGAAACTAGATCGAGTTTTCATGAATATGGAATATTGGACCAATCTCTATCCAAATGCCTATATGGAAAATCTTGCCATACCTAGGTTTTGAGCCTAAGTCGTTCAGATTCCAACTAATGTGGGGTAGTAGTGTGGAAAGAAACATTATAGAAAATGAATGGGGAAACAATGACCAGGGGTCAAAAGGAATCTAATTTATAAAAAAGAGGAACCAAGCTGTTCATAAATTAAGATTATGTTTGGGAGTGTTTAAAAATAAGTGCTTATTTGGACCATTAAGCACTTATTGGTATTTGGGGAATAAGCGCTTATTTTAAAAATAAGGACTTACTTTTTTAACCCAAATTTCCAGCTTTTTTTAAGTGGTTATACAATAAGCATTTATTCAATTTTTTATTCTTCCAAAATTATCCCTAGTTGAATTTTAAAATACCACTTATAAAATCATCCCTAGTTGAATTTTAAAATACCACTTATAAAATTATCCTTATTTGAAATTTATAAAAATACTTTACGAAAGCACTTATATAAAAGTAATATTATGAAAGCATTTTACAAAAGTACTTTTACAAAAGCACTTTTTTGAAAGTAAAAGTACTTTCAGAAAAGTGCTTTTATGAAAGTAATTTAGTAAAAATGCTTTCAAAGGGTATATTTTGAAAATTTGAGAGAAAATGAAGGACAAAATAGTCATGAATGCTTATTTAAGTGTTTATTAGAGAAAAAGACTACCAAACGCCTAATATAAAATAAGTGTACTTGAAAAAGTTGGATGCCAAATGCAAATAAGTGCTTATTCAAATAAGTACTTATTTTTAACCACTTATTTTTAAATTAAACACTCCCAAACATGACCTAAGAGTTTGAGCAAAACTAAATTTGCAAATGTAATAAATAAGAAAAATAAAATCATGCATGATCTAAGAGAAACCCAGGTGGTCATTGAACAATATCATGAAAGCAGAGACATGCAACAAAAAGTACTTGCCTTGAAAAGCAACTAAGTAGAATTCTCTATATAAAAGAAGTATTTTGGTACCAGAAATCAAGGATTAATTGGTTAAGGTTAGGGGATAAGAACAATAAATTTTAATAGAAATAGAATCACCAGAATAAAGAATGCAGATGGGGTTTGGTTAGAGGATCCAAATGAAATACAAAAATGGTTTGTTTACAATTTTGAAGAAAGATACAAGAGGAAGTAACCCCCCAATAGTGACAAGAGAACAAAACGAAATCTTAACTTATAAGGGAGTCACTTCTCAAGAAATATGGGAGGCTCTAACTTCCATGGGAGAGAACAAGAGTCCGGGGTCAGACAGACTGAATGTATACTTCTTTAAGAAATACTGGGATATAATTGAGAGTTCAGTAGAACAAACAGTGAAAGTTTTATTTATTTTTTTTAAATGATGAAGGAGCTAAATAGAACATTTATAGCTCTGATCCCGAAAACCCAGGAACTGGCAATAGTAAAAAACTACATACCTATAAGCCTATACAATGTAAGATATAAGATCATTGCAAAAATTCTCATGAACAAACTCAAACCGTTCTTAGATAAAACCACTGTTTTCAAAACCGGATTGGACCGGAAAAACCAGGAACCCGTCATCTGACCGGTTCTATTTTACTTTAAAACCGTTGATTTTGTTCAATAAACCGCTGAGTCGACCGGTTAACTGTTTGAACCGTTTGAACGATTTTGACTATTTTCCCATTTTTTAATTTTTTTTTTGTCAAAATGAGTTGGCTGTTTGGATTGAACGGTCAGACCGTTCGAAGCGATAACTGGACCCCTGACCGATTCGATCATCGATTCATTTTTAAAAACCATGGATAAAACCAAAGGAGAAATAAAAATAAAATAGCTAATCTGGTTCCAGTAGAAGTTTGGGAAAAAATTAAAGCAATTTGTATTCCTGTTAACTCAAAGGAGGATGAGATGGTTTAGAAGCAAGATCCAAAAGATTAAGTTCACGATAAAATCAGCCTACCACGTAAAAGAAGAGGAAATAAATCTAGAGGATGATAACCCGGGAAAGATGATAATCAAAGTCCCTCCAAAAATTCAATATTTTCTATACCTTCTCCTAATAAGGGAAAGACTTTGTAAATGGCGATTAAGTCCCAATAATGAATGCCCACATTGTGGAGAAGCATAAAACATAAATCATACTTTTTTAGATGTTTGCTGGTTAGGAGAATTTGGCAAGAAGCAGACACATCAAAAATTGCGCCTCAAAATGGTGAGTGTGACGTTATGGTTCATTTAGAATTATGGTTTTCGAACCATCGTTTACTTGGATGGTTGAACCGTTCGGCTTGGAAATCATTTAGGCAATTGGTTCTGTTTTATCCTAAACCTGGTCCTTGGTAAAAAATTATTGAATTGAGCAACAATTTATTGATTCGGGCGGTCGAATCATCGACTCATTGACCCATTCAATAATTTTTACCATTTTTTTATTTTTAAAATTTTTATTATTAGAACAGATTATCCGTTCAAACCAGACGATCGAACCATCGACCCAAATGACCCAGTGTTGAAATGAATAGAAAGTTGGAAACCTCCCACGGAGGAAGCGATCAAAAATTAATTTTGATGTTTCTAGGAATGCAGATGGAAGGAGTGCGATTGGTGTATTAGTCAGACCCCACCTAAGAAGGAGAATTATTTGTTAGTAGCAAAAATGTCGGATTCTGTTCAATCAATGAAGCCGAAGCATTAGCAGCAAGAGAAGAATTTGATAGATGATTGTTATGAGTTATGCATGAAGTTTCAACTAAGGGTTATGTATTCACAGTGTTTCGAGATAGTTTGGATTAGGTAAGCATAACATTGTAAGCACGTTAAATGAGTACTTAGAAATTTTTTTGACACTTACCTCTTAAAATACCCCCAACTTACTCTTGAAAAAGTTTAACACCCATTTTTAACAGTCGCCAAAATATTTGTCAAATACTCGTAACATTCTTACTTTATTTTATTGTGCCTATTAGATCCGGTCTTGGTAGTGAATTGGTTAGCGAAAGTGGGTCATAGAACCAAGCTTCTTTCAGTGATTCTTCTTTTCTTCATGTTTGTTTTGCTGATGCCTGGGGTGTAGCCACCCCTAGAGGTTCTTAGACTTGTTATATTGAGAGAGAGAGAGAAATACGTTACATCTCCACGTATTAAACGTATGCTAGTTTCCCCTTGAAGAGTAAAGGTTGCTTATTTACAAAACTTGCTGCTACTTATCCGACCTTGACCATTTTCCTTCTTGAGACTCAATTTGTTGAGTGGCTATGATCGTTGGAGCTGACTAACATGCTACAAAAAATTTTGAAACAGGGATTGTAACTGCTTAAGAGTTGGAATGAACTATCCATGTCCATATATTCATAGCTTGCTTTTAGATGATTGGGCCAGTTCCTAGTAAATGTTGAACAAGGAAAATGCTATCCATTCATTAGCAAGTGGGACTAAATGAGAAGTGTCCACAAAGGAAGATGGATTCATAAGTTTAACTATATAAGTCCAAATCTCAATTAATCACATTAAGTATATTCATTGATCATTGGTTCATATTTTATAAAGCGTATTTTTATGTTTAACAAAACACACTTACCATCACGTTCAACCAGTCACACCTTCTTTTACACGGTGTAATAGATGCATCATAGATTTTACTATATAATAATAACCCCAAATGGTATTTTCTCAAATATAATATATTTTTATTGTTACTACAAGTGGAGGATTATGATAGAAACATGATTAAACAAGTTGAGTGAGACATATGTTACATAACTGTAAACGGGGTAGGCTTGGGAAGCAAGTTCTTGTATACCCAAACCTGAACCCTAGGGGTGGCAACGAGCTTAGTTCTTCATGAGCTATTTGAGTTTGGCTTGTGAAAAGCTCAGTTCGGCTTGGTTTCAACTGAGCTTTAAGTTGAGCTCAAACTCAATTCACAAGTTCGATTAAGAAACAAGCCGAGTTCGAATCTAATAGAGCTCAGCTCGTGAGGCTTGCAAGTCGGATCGAATATATATATATATATATATATCATAAAATTATAGAAAATAATATATATAATAAAAATATTATAATTATTAATTTTTAAATATCAAATAAAAAATATTTATATATATAATTTTTTATTTTTATAAAATATTTTTTCTCAAAATCGAGCTCGAGCCGAGACAAGATCGAGCTTACGAGTGTTTGACTCGAACCGAGCTCGAGTTCAAGCTTGAGCTCGAGCCTTGTACTATTCAGCTCAGCTCAGCTCGGCTCGGCTTGAATCCACCCGTACTGAATCCCATTACAACGTTTGGCGATGTGAAGGATTTTGTTTTCTAAAATAAAAAAATAGCGGCCATATCAGCAAAAGTGCATTGATGGGAATGCTTGTCAATATGCATGGTTTTGTTTTCAAAAACAAAATTTATTTGCATGTAAGGCTCAGTTTCGAAGGAGTATAAATACAAATTTATAGAATACAAAACCTTGTATTACTTTTTGGGTATTTGCACGGTACATATTTGTATTTGTACTCTTTTCAAACTGACCCTAAGGATCTGTTTATTTGTGATACAAACGTCGGGGTATTTATGTACCTCGGTTCGCATTTGCAAGCGTTTGTTTGATATGTAAAAAAGTAATGATTATCAGATAAAAAATGTAATTTCTGACACTTTTGTACTATGAGAAGAGCATTATTGTACCTATTTTTTTGATACAATTTTGTATTCTTTTGATAATTAACTTTTTGACCAAAGTTAAGGCATTGGAGCATTTAATGGTGGACCCACACTTATTTTGCACCGATTTCAAACAAACAAGATGAATGCAAAAACAATTTAAAATGTAAACCGTGTTTGCATTCATGAACTGAAAAATGGGTAAATATGTAATGTACATATTTATGTTTGCATTGCAACCAAACACAGCCTAAGGCTTTATTGAGAAGAATGCAAATACAAATATGCATGGTTCATATACATAGCTCTATTTGTATTTGCATTATATTGGACATATTTTTATTTGCACTCTTTCAAAAGGGAGCCTACGTAAAAAAAAAAAAAAAGTTTTTCTTGTGAAAATGAAACCATTCCCATTTTACTAACACTCCAAAGGAGTGTAATAATTGTTTTTTCTCAAAAATAAAATCATACATATTAATTAAGGAGCACCCCTTATATAAATGGTAGTCATCAGTCATGTTCGTATATAGGTGGCATTTGAAAGTTTGAAATCTAATTGATAACTAGGGGTGCTCATGGTTTGGTTAATCGAATCATGGGTTAATTTTTGAAATTGAATCTGGGTTATCGGTTTTTGGAAAACCAGTAACCAAAACCGAAACGAAGTCGATCGGTTAATCGGTTGACCAGTTCGATTAATTGTTGGTCGATTCATCGGTTTTTTTTTTGATTTTTTATTATTTACAATATTTATTATAGAAAAATGTAAATATATAATAAAACATTAGAAATATATACAATATTATATTTTAAATAATAAATAATATATTATATATTATAAATACATATTTACTAATTTATAATGTATGGAAAATATAAAATATATATATATATATATATATGTATATATAATATAAATATATATAAATATATATATACCGGTTAATTCAGTTAATCACCAGTTTTCTATTTTAATTAACCAAAACCGAGATACCTTTAATTTTTTTTTTAAATATTAAATCGAAATTTAACCAACCGGTTTAATTAACCAAAATTTTGGTTCGGTTTTGATCGATTCAGTTTTTCGGTTTTTATTCTTCACCCCTATTGATAAATGGAGACAATTGACACACGGTTAAACAAGCCTTGAAAAAAGAAAAACACTAATGGCTCCTCGGGATAAAGCATTATTCAAGCGTTTATTCAATCTTCAACGCAGAAAATCAGGCTGACAGAAAAAGTTGCGGCAATGTCCATGAGAAAGCAAAATCAAAAAACAGAACAAAAGGCCTACTAATACTACTAGTATGGCCATGACTCTCTACATCTCTGGCTACCTAGTTGGCATTCCCACACCAACCGAAACATTGTAAATAATAAAATATCTTCAATGCAAAAACACCATGGCTTCTTGGCGCTAATTACACGATTCCTCCAGACACGTGGTTGTTCACCCACGTGAGAGAGCCTTGTAATAGATAGAGACAGAAAGAAAAGTATTTTTTTAATTAATCAAAAATATATTTTTATTTATAAATTCTGATTGTTTTAACAAAAATGCAAATACAAATATAAAGTTTAGAAATATCATATAAATTGGATTATATATATATATATTTATTTATATTTATACTTTTTTTAAACTGAGCCTTAATTTCAATATTTCTTGTTTTGATGTAGATGACCGTATCGATGTGAACCATCAGCTCCTCCCACTTGGAGGTTTGAGCAAAGCAAAGTCAATTACTTAACTGGTCCATTGGGGGTTATATGAGAAGCTCCCCTCGCTTTTAAATTTAATCTGGTCCCAACTTGGTCCAACCTGAGATCAACGTCTCAGATGGGCTAGCCCAACTTAATTGGGCTAACCACAATTCTGGCCTGAACAAGTTGGCCAGGTTTGAAAGCGTGGTTATAAATTAATATTTTATTTCTGCATTTACCATTTTTGCTTTGGCTCAGTTTGGAAGGAGTATAAAATGCAATATATAGAATGCAAAACTTTGTAATTTGTATTTTTTTTTTTTACTTTTTCCAAATGATTTGGGTGTAAATTAATTCTAATTTAGTTTTGTTTCAAAATTTACCTTTGTAGTACAAATGAAGTAAAATATGACATGGGACAGAATGAAATAAAATTCAAAATCATGGTTTTAAAAATCGGACCGGACTGGACGAACGAACCATTGACCTAGGAGTGTGATGTTGCAAAATCTTGAAACTGTGAAATTGTAAAGAGAAAGAGGGCCGAGTCGTGCCACTTGGTCACTCTTTTTAAAATCACATTTGCCCCCTACGGTGCAGCTGGGTGATCACAAATCGGTCGTCAAGATAAAATGGCCCACAGGCCACTGGTAGGCGTGCACTCGCTTACCAGTCCTCCGCAAACTACAAAAGGATGATGCTCAGAATTTTACAGAGAATATAGAGAAGAAGACTGTTGAAAATTGATTGTTGGTGTGAAGACTAGGTCGACCAACACTCCTTTTATAGAGTGTTCTCCGACCTAAAGGGACACAGAGGTGTCCTTTCAGATAGGAGTCTAATCCGGTTAAAAGCAAAAACAACTCGATGCATCCTGCACACACACACACCCATGCCCATGCCCGACTCGGCTCGACACACCATGCGCATGTGAAAAGAACCCCCAACCTCCCCTCACATGTATGAAATATCTATAGTGCTCTTCTCCTATGGGTCATTACCCATAGAGAGAGCAAAATTATAAATATACTCTACTTCCACTCATTTCCCAAATAATGTGGGACAATGAGTCTTCCCATGCACTCAAGAATGGGAAGAGGAAAAGACAAAGACAAGAAAGGGAGGAGAGAGATTTTTGAAAATTTGAATCTCCTTCCAACAAAATCTAATATCTTCGAATCTTTGGAAGATGAAGCAACCGAAGACTCCATAGACGGTCCCTAAAACTGTCCCTTGTGACTTAACATTCGCAACCTTAAACCTTGCTTCTCTCTCCCCAGCCATGCCGACGGCGACTGTCAATCTTGACCAGTGCCCATCTCCCTTATTAAACATTGTCCCAAAGAGAACGGAAAGGCCCAAAGATGAAACATATAATCTCCAACGTTGATTCTGCGAAAAACTATAATCGGTATGCTAAGCTCTTGAGCCACATCAATCGTGAATGGCATGATCCCATCTTCTTATGATGCATGTCACAGGCGGTCGGATGTTAGATCCCCATAGATTGGATACAATCATCTCTAGTAAAAGAGGTGTGGACATGATTTTTAAGGAGTTGAACAATTCAAAAGGAAGACTTAGGATGGTTGCAAAGTGGAATCCAGGCCAACGAGCGAAGCGGGAGTTGAGGTTGGTAAAGCGGAGGAGACGGTGATGGATGTGCTCGGTGCTAAGGAATGTGACATGAAATTGAGCAAGTAGTGACGGTGATGTCAACGATGATGGCTCCGTTTTTCCATTCTGGTTGCAGTAGTGACGGTCGAACGAGAGTAGTGGAGGAAGAGGATGAGCGGTGGAGAGAAAGAAAGAAGAGGGTAAGATAGAGGAGGAGGAATGATGAACAAAGAGTGGGTTGGGCAGGTTAATGAAATTTGATGTAATCGGTTCTGGTTACGTACCAA
>NW_010729185.1:832619-853284 GCF_000365185.1 Nelumbo nucifera
GAACTGCCTGGGGGAGAGCTATGCCGAGCTCCCTGATGGCGAACTGCCTGGGGGAGAGCTATGCCGAGCTCCCTGATGGCGAACTGCCTGGGGGAAAGCTATGCCGAGCTCTCTGGTGGCGAACTGCTTAGGGGAGAGCTATGCCGATCTCCCTGATGGCAAATTGCCTGGGGGAAAGCTATGCCGAGCTCTCTGGTGGTGAACTGCTTGGGGGAGAGCTATGCCGAGCTCCCTGATGGTGAACTGCCTGAGGGAGAGCTATGCCGATCTCCCTGATGGCGAACTACTTGGGGGAGAGCTATGCCGAGCTCCCTAATGGCGAACGGCCTGGGGAAGAGCAATGCCGAGCTCCCTGATGGCGAACTGCCTGGGGGAGAGCTATGGCAAGCTTCTTGATGGCGAACTGCCTAGAGGAGAGCTATGTCGAGCTCCCTGATGGCGAACT
Organism: Nelumbo nucifera; assembly: GCF_000365185.1. The sequence goes on from NW_010729185.1 coordinate 833,065, forward strand.
GCCTGGGGCAGAGCTATGACAAGCTCCCTGATGGCGAATTGCCTGGGGGAGAGCTATGCCGAGCTCCCTGATGGCNGAGCTCCCTGATGGCGAACTGCCTGGGGCAGAGCTATGACAAGCTCCCTGATGGCGAATTGCCTGGGGGAGAGCTATGCCGAGCTCCCTGATGGCTAACTGCTTGGGGGAGAGCTATGCCGAGCTCTCTAGTGGCGAACTGCCTGGGGGAGAGCTATAAGGAGCTCCCTGATGGCGAACTGCCTGGGGGAGAGTTATTCCAAGCTCCTTGGTGGTGAACTTCCTAGGGGAGAGCTATGCTGAACTTCCTGATGGCGAATTGCCTAGAGGAGAGCTATGCCGAGCTCCCTGATGGCGAACTGCCTGGGGGAAAGCTATGCCGAGCTCCCTGATGGCGAACTGCCTGGGGGAGAGCTATGCCGAGCTCCCTGATGGCGAACTGCCTGGGGGAGAGCTATGCTGAGCTCCTTGGTGGCGAACTGTTTGGGGGAGAGTTATGCCGAGCTCCCTGATGGCGAACTACCTGGGGGAGAGCTATCCCGAACTCCCTGATGGTGAGCTACCTTGGTGGACTCGTCATTTGACCTGCTCTTAGGCGGCCTGTGACTTAGAGAATGGTGGAGCTCCCTGGTATAGCGCAACCCAATTGCCCTCTGCATGAGGTGATCTTCTCTCCTTTGTAGGCAGCGGGAGCTGAGGGACCTGCGAGAACTCCATCTTTTCCTCCTCTTTGTAGGCGGCGGGAGCTGAGAGACCTGTGAGAACTGAATCAGGGGACCCGGGGGTATTTACCCGGCGGGGACTCTTCGATGCTTAAGTTAGCACTCTGATTGTAGAGAGCTTGAAGATGATATTAGAGAAATGAGAGAGAGAGCAGGGATTACCTCCATTTTTCTTCTTCTCCTTTGTCTTTGGGGGTCGATGTCCTTATATAACAATGTCCAGTCAAATTAGGCGTAACCGCCTCTGTCAAGTCAAGCATAACTGCCTCTGTCTCTCTACCGCAACCGTTACTGCCAGAGTTGAGGTGGCGGGTGCAAGCAGCTGTTGTAGAGTACGGCTTTGCCAGGCAAGGGACAACTCTCAGGACTGGCAAGCACGATGCCGCCTGGCGAGAGACGTGGGCGTAGGTCTCCGGATCTGTCAGGTACAGTTGTCAAGCAGGAGATCTTCCTGCAATATGCCGAGCTGACTGTAAGTGCTGAGCTGCCCCTAAGTGGCGAGCTCTTCGTAAGACACCAGGCTACCTGTGGAGTGGCCAGCTGCCTATGGCGAGCTGCCTATGCCAAGCTGCCATTAAGTGGCGAACTACCTGTGCCGAGCTGCCCCTAAGTGGTGAGCTCTTCGTAAGACGCCATGCTGCCTGTAAGTGTCGAGCTGCCCCTAAGTGGCGAGCTCTTCATAAGACGCCAGACTGCCTGTGGAGTGGCGAGCTGCCTATGCCGAACTACCCTTAAGTGGCGAACTACCTAGTTGTCAAGAGGCTGCACTTAGTTGGCATTAGGTGCCATGTGTCATATTTTCACTAGAGGGCCAAATCCGCCCTCATCAAAATCCAAATGAGTTTTCGAGTCCAGACTTAACGGTAGTATAGACACCGGTAATTCAAATGAAAAAATAATATATATATATATATATATATATAGCTGGTATACTATACCATTTATTACGAGCTCACACAGAAACCACCAATAAAATGTTTCCACGCTACCTTTTATTTTTGAAACTCAAATTTAATGGCGTCTAGAGTTAAAGGACAATCTGTATTCTAAAAAAACTGAGGCCTTGTTTGGTTTGCGGGAATAGTGGTCTAGTATTGGAATCCGAATGTGCTATTCTGGTTCCAACTATTTGATTGGATGGAATTGGAATCCCATTCTCATTTCTACTGGAATGGCATTCCCATGTTTCAGGGAACCTGCCCTTTCCTTGGGAATGAAATCCTATTCATGCTGATTTTAATTTCCATTTCTATTTCTGTCTGAATCAAGCATACTATAGGAATGGACCATTTCCATTCCGATTCCAAAAGATTCTGATTCCAACTGTGAACCAAACGGATCCTAAATTTTATTAACCCGCTCAAGTGTCTTCCCTTTCATATCTCTCATAAAACTATTCTTTTCTTCTTCCTTCCCCTGGCTCCTCATCTTCAAAATCAGACTTAAGATTATAAAACAACCCTACTTCAGGGTTCAGAGTTCAGATATAATGGTCAAGAGCCCTAAGCCCTGAACTAGAATTTTGGTCCTTATCAATTGATCATGAGATTTAATAAACAATAAACTCCAAATAACCACCACAAAAACTGTATTTTCTATATAAGATATGAATCAATTTTGTGAACTCTCCTACAGGTTGTTTTGATATTTGTTTATGAAACATTCACTGTTACAGGGAATTCTGATTTCTGAAGATGAAACTTTCACTAAACAGATGTCCCATGTCCACACGCATGAAAACATGCGAAGGGGTTTAGTGGTTACCGTTCTTTTCATCTAAATCGGTAGGACAGATACCATCAATTCATAACTATGAAAATGAAATCCAGAATAAGCTACAAGGACGTCACCAACCCCACTAGGTGGTGAGAGACCCCACAAAAAATAAGAATGAATCGGAGTTTCAATGCTGATCTCTGCTGGCACGCAAAGGTGCTTGTTCCTCAAAGCTATGTTTGGTTCGAAGGAAAAAGTAGGGATAGGAAAGGAAAGGCAAGAAAACCTTTACAAATTTTGTATAGGTTTTCATACCTTTTCCTACCTCTTTCCTTCAAACCAAACATAGCATAAATAGAAATGGCAGGGATGAACTAGAGTTAGGGTTGGCAAAAGGACACATGGATTTGAACTCCAATGGCAAAAAAGGGAGTTTGCACTAGATGTTCACCAAAACGTTTCAGTTAATTTATTTCAGAATTGCCGTTAAGGATAGAGCACTACGAAACTCTTAATGGCACCCTATTTGGACAGCTACTTTGCATTCCACCAAGCACCTTTGACAAGGTAGTTATCATGGAGATGGTACAACGGTGGGACTCAAAGACCACTACATTCAACCTAGGTGGTGACCGAGACATTGTGCGAATATTGGGACTGAGGTTAGAAGGACGTCCTGTGATCATGAATACCTCCTCGCCGGTTCCAAAATTTATTAATCGTTTGTTTGGACTGACCGGTGATTCATCCTCCGAATTGCTCCCGAGTACAATAGAAGAGAAGGTCCTTAGTATAGTGCATGAGAAGTCAAATGAGTCGATTGAAGATGTGGCGAACTTAATTCTCTTGCACCTATTTGGCTTGGTGTTATTTCCACAGGGGGGGCCTTGTGTGGGCCAATTACATCAATGATCTGGCACACATATCTGACTATTCATGGGCACGGTGGTGTGTGCATCAATTCATTGTACATGGCCTTAATCGTGTTGTTGGTTGTACGAGCATAACTATGAACGATGACCAAAGGTCCTTTTCAGGCACAATATTTGGTTGTTTTGCTGCTACAATGGTGTGTACATGTGACTCAACAATTTCTTGATTATTATTTATTGGTTCCGGCTTAGTGGAAGAAAATAATTTACTATTGGTATCTCTAATTGAATGTAATTCTTTTGCAGGCATGGTTGTTTGAGCATAGTACAGTGTTTAGACCATCAAATCCCATTTCTAGACCACAAGTGGGGAAAAATGGGGCACAACGGTAGCTTCAATAGGATAGAGTTAATTTGGAAAATAACTTCTAGAACTGTTAGTATATGATTTATGCTCTCACTTCACATCATTTCATTGTTAATAATCTAGCTATTTACATTATGTTGGAGCAACAGAAGTGTGGTGGTAAAAATCAAAGGAAGAAGCAAAAAAACTATAGAAGATGAGAGGAATATAATATGAATAGAAGAAGAGAAGAATATGAAAAGCCCACTTTTACTTTTGGATTTAGTTCATACTTAGCTTATTGAGCTCTATTACCAAATGTATCAGATTTCAAGTCACATAAAGGAGTCTTTTTGATAGGAAAATGCAACTTTCATTAGAGCTAAGAAGCAGGATACAGATATCACCACCCATAGAATGGGTGAAATTTATAAACAATCCTAAAACATGCTCCGTAGAAATAAAGAATGAAGGGAGTTATCACTAAATAAGGCATCCCCGTGAACACCAGCTTCAGTGTTAAACTCCCTATGTATCCACCCCACCCGTGAACACCAGCATCAGTGTTAAACTCCTCAAGTATCCACCCTAGCTTCAGTGTTAAACTCCTCAATGATAAAGCAGTCTCCTTAGAAATAAAGTAGGAAGGGAGTTATCACTAAATGAGGCATCCCTGTGGAAAACAGCTTCAGTGTTAAACTCCCTAAGTATCCACCCCACCTGTGAACTCCAGCTTTAGTGCTAAACTACCAAAGTATCCACCCTAGCTTCAATGTTGAACTCTCTAAGAAGGAGGCTACAAATACCACCACCCAAATAATGGGTGGATCCTAAAACAATCTCTCTAGGAATAAAGTAGGAAGTGAGCTATCACTAAATAAGGCATCCCTGTGAACAGTAGCTCTAGTGTTAAACTCCCTAAGTATCCACCCCACCTGTGAACACCAACTTCAATGTTGAACTCCCTGAGAAGGTGGGTATAGATATCACCACTAAAGAATGGGTGGATCATAAAACAATCTCCCTAAAAATAAAGTAGGAAGGGAGTTATCTCTATGAACAATAGGTTTAGTGTTAAACTCCCTAAGTATCCACCTGCTTGTAAACACCAACTTCTATGTTGAACTCCCTAAGAAGGAGGGTATAGAGATCACCACCAAAGAATGAGTGGATCCTAAAACAGTCTCCCTATAAATAAATTAGGAATGAAGTTATCCCCGTGAACAATATCTTCAGTGGTAAACTCCCTAAGTATCCACCCCACCTGTGAACACCAACTGCAGTATTAACCTCCCCAAATATCCACACTAGCTTTAGTGTTGAACTCCCTATGGAGGCTATAGATATCACCACCAAAGAATGGGTGAATCCTAAAACAGTCTCCCTATAAATAAAGTAGGAGAGAGTTATTACTGTGAACAGTAGCTAGCAGGTTCAGGGTTAAAGTCGCTAAGTATCCACCCCACCTGTGAACACCAGCTTTAGTGTTAAACTCCCCAAGCACCACCCCAGCTTTAGTATTGAACTCCCTAAGAAGGAGGTCTATAGATATTACCACCCAAATAATGGGTGGATCCTAAAACATTCTCTCTAGAAATAAAGTAGGAAGGGAGTTATCACTAAATATAGCATCCCTGTGAATAACGGGTTTAGTGTTAAACTCCCTATGTATCCACCCCACCTGTGAACACCAGCTTTAGTGTTAAATTCCCCAAGCATCCACCCCGACTTCAGTGTTGAACTCCCTAAGAAGGAGGCTACAAGTATCACCACCCAAATAATGGGTGGATCCTAAAACATTCTCTCTAGAAATAAAGTAGGAAGGGAGCTATCACTAAATAAGGCATCCCTGTAAACAACAACTTCAGTGTTAAACTTTCTAAGTATCCACCCCACTTGTGAACACCAGCTTCAATGTTGAACTCCCTGAGAAGGTGGGTACAGATATCACCACCCAAGAATGGGTGGATCCTAAAACAGTCTCCCTAGAAATAAAGTAGGAAGGGAGTTATGTGAACAACAGGTTTAGTGTTAAACTCCCTAAGTATCCACCCCACCTGTGAACACTGGCTTTTGCGTTGAACTCCCTAAGAAGGAGGGTACAGATTTCACCACCAAAGAATGGGTGGATCCTAAAACAGTCTCTCTATAAACAAATTAGGAAGGGAGTTATCCCCATGAACAATAGCTTCAGTGTTAAACTCCCTAAGTATCCACCCCACCTGCGAATACCAACTACAGTGTTAACCTCCCCAAGTATCCACACCAGCTTTAGGGTTGAACTCCCAATGAAGGAGGCTACAGATGCCACCGCCAAAGAATGGATGGATCCTAAAACATTCTCTCTAGAAATAAAGTAGGAAGGGAGCTATCACTAAATAAGGCATCCCTGTAAATAGCAGCTTCAATGTTAAACTCCCTAAGTATCCACCCCACTTGTGAACACCAACTTCAATGTTGAACTCCTTGAGAAGGTGGGTACAGATATCACCACCAAAGAATGGGTGGATCGTAAAACAGTCTCCCTAGAAATAAAGTAGGAAGGGAGTTATGTGAACAATAGGTTTAGTGTTAAACTCCCTAAGTATCCACCCCACCTGTGAACACCGGCTTTTGTGTTGAACTCCCTAAGAAGGAGGGTACAGATATCACCACCAAAGAATGGGTGGATCCTAAAAACAGTCTCCCTATAAACAAATTAGGAAGGGAGTTATCCCCGTGAACAATAGCTTCAGTGTTAAACTCCCTAAGTATCCACCCCACCTGCGATTACCAACTATAGTGTTAACCTCCCCAAGTATCCCCACCAGCTTTAGGGTTGAACTCCCAATGAAGGAGGCTACAGATGCCACCACCAAAGAATGGATGGATCCTAAAACAGCCTCCATAGAAATAAAGTAGGAAGGGAGTTATCATTGTGAACAGTAGCCAGTAGGTTCAGTGTTAAACTCCCTATGTATCCACCCCACCTGTGAACACCAGCTTCAGTGTTAAACTCCCCAAGCATCCACTCCAGCTTTAGTGTTGAACTCCCTAAGAAGGAGGCTATAGATATCACCACCCAAATAATGGGTGGATCCTAAAACATTCTCTCTAGAAATAAAGTAGAAAGGGAGCTATGACTAAATAAGGCATCCCTACTAATAGTAGCTGTGCATTTAGGTTGAGAAGGATATCCTTTGCTCCAGTCAAAAAGTGCAATACAGCCCATGGCCCATTGCCATGATCAGCGCTAGCCACCTAATTGAATTACCCGAATCTCCTTTTATAAGTCCAAATTTCTTGCTACAACCATTTAATCAGAATATATTTGTTTTTTTTTCTATTGACATATTCCCAAACCACCTTCCTCCTCCAAGGGGCATTCCAAGATAATAGAAAGGGACCCCTCAGATTCCAACTCCCAAAGACAAGCCACTTAACATAAAAGACAAAACATAAAGGAAAGTTACAAAACTATCACTTTTCAACAACTTATATTTGTAGGTGTTTGATACCCTATCCCCAACCAATTATGAGTTGGATCTACTTGTTAGTGCCCCGACATTACCCGACGGCGACGATGGAGAGATGTAAACTTCTTTTTGTGATCCAAACAACCGTGTAAGTATGCATCATTCATTTTGATTATATAACTCACATTTTCATTGATATTAAATATTACTAAATATGTTGGAATGTAGGCCCCACTCCCCATTGTTGTTGTGCCCGCCAAAGTTGGGCGAAACTCAGGGCACAATGCTAACACTATTTCATATCGTTCTAGGACAGTGATACATGGAATTTAATAGGATTTTGTTTGAAATTAGTATTTTTTCTTTAAATGTCTAAGTTGGTGTTGCGATATTGTTGTGATCTTGATGATGCAAGGTGTGTGTGCACGCTGCATCGAATCGATTGAGTTTGAGCAGCTTAGTTTGAAAGCATCACGGGTAGATTATTATGAAGCTGAAGTTGGTCAAACACAGTCAGAGGTTGATTGACTACGTGGGATATTGATAGCAAGTGGCATCAATCCTGATGGCTTGCCTGTGCACACATCTCCAGTTGTACCTGGTAAAAATGAGCATGTTGGAGAGGCCTCAACACTGGAGGATGATTCTTTTACCTCACACGATACTATGTATAGCATTCCTCCTTTGTGTGAGATAGTTTCACCCCGGTCGTGGGTGAAGAATGTGTATAGAAGGGGCACAACATGGGAAAGTGTGAGCACTTTCCTAGTAGTGTTGTTGTTTCCCCTTTTCTCCCCCGGTGATGTTGGCAAGATGGCTAAGGAATTTTCCATTGTAGCTCCCACCAATGAGTTGGTATGGGTTATGACATGACTATGTAATGTATGTTTCATTCAACCTTAAATATTTATTGGTTACTCATGATCTTCTATATTCTCACAGGTGGTAGAAATTGGGCCATCAACATGAGCAGCATTTGCTCAAAAAGACAGAATGGCGGCAGATGATTTGCAATTGGTGCATAATTTCTTGCACAAGGAGATTTGGAAGTAAGAATGTTTTATTGGTTCACATAACATAACAATATTCATGCACCGAATCCATCGACCATCCTTTGTAAGAATGCTGAACATCCTTTTATATATTTTGTTTTTTTTTTTTTGTAGGGATGCGTTTGTGCTTAAGAACGAAAATTGTTTACTAAGTGAAGTAAACCTCATCTCCCTTTTTAAGATGAATGGTTGGTTGTCTGATTAGGTAATCACCCTTTTTCTTAATTATGCATTGTAATTGGTTATTGATTGTACGACAACCTATTGCAGACATGGAATCACAATTCCATGAAAGTTCTATACGTTCCTGCAATGTCTTCATACCCATTAATGATCACTATCACTGGCAACTACTTGTCATTGATCTGGTACAGAAGAGATTTCTCTCGTATAGCTCTATCCATGGGGCGGTCTACAAGGCGTTTGTAGATAAAATAGTATGCATCCTCAACGTTAGATAAGTCTTGTGACGTTGCATCTCTAAATTGGTATTCTAACACTATTTTTTTTATTTTATTTTCTTATCGCAATATAGCATCAAATTTACAAGACAGTTCTCAGCGATGTTATTAGTGGTGTTGGTGGGTGGCCTCATGTAAATCCCTGCCAGGAAGGTGGAGACGATTGTGGTGTTTTTGTTTTCAAGTATATGGATTTTCTGTCTAGGTCGACGACGTTTGATTTCTCATTGGTGCGTATACTCATTACTATGTATATGATCTAATGTTTATGTTGTCCATTAATCCAAACTCATGCACATTTTGGGTGCTTTCAAATCCAGGACACGATTGGATTAAATCGATGGGAGGTCAGTGTTCAACTACTTCAAGGTAAACTAAGGTAGAATGCCCATACATCAGGTGTGGGTATGCTATTCATTACGTATCTTGTTTATCTTCAGTTCACCTATTCTTATTATATAATTCATGTGATCAATTTCCTATATTTGATCATCCATCAGTGTATTTGTTGGGCTAGGACAACGAGTAACTAATCAGAGACATAAACAACCAAAAGTCTTTGCATCCCATGAAAGCTTGATGTAGACGGTATAGAAGCATTTATTATGCTTTTTTTATGAGTATTTCTCTCTTCCCAACTCCTGTCAGTTTATCATATTCCCACTTCGCAAAGCATAACCATAAATTGATCTTCTTCTTTTTTATCAACATCTTCATCAAAAACCTAATCAGTATGGAATAAATCCAATCATCAATTACTGATTTGCCAGGAAGGAGGGAAGATGATGAAGGAGAGTAGGCAGATGTTGGAATACTTTCGACCTGCAACAAATTTCAAGGACCAATCCAAGTTTGAGGGTGAATCATTTATCCTTCAATAAGTATGGGTTGAAGGAGGAGCATTGCTGACAACCAGAGAAACAACAAAACCAATGTGATGTTGCCAAAAGAGCTTGCAAGCCGTTCTACACATGTCCACCCATTAAACTGAATATAGTTGCAAATAAAGTGCATAGTGTTAGGTAGACAGAAATTTGAGCAGCTTTACAAGGAATAAGGATGTCAGATGTGTAAACTTCATAAACATTCTTGTTTAAGTTTGTTTTTGTTTTTTAAAGGTGCTTTATATTAGAACTCAAGCCAACAAAACATATTCTTCCACTTTTGGTTTCCCATAGTGATTAAAAATAAAATATGATATACAATGGAATTTATCTAGTTGGGATACCTAGTGCGCTGAACTTTTAAACTTTCTATTCACATAAACAGAAGAGATGTCATCATATTTTGAAACCAACATAATTGCTCCTACACAAAAAAAAAATTCATTTGCATGAGTAGGGAAACATTGCATATTCTTATTGCATTTTATGTTGGAGTGCTTGAACAACTTTCTCACTGGGAGATTTCTGATAAAGCCAAAATAATGGCATATAACTCAGCTTGGATGACAGATGAAATAGGATCCACATTTTGTAAAGAAATACAACACCATAAGAATATAGGGAGTTTGAGATTTTTCCAGACTCATCTAATGGCAATAAGATCCACATTTTGGAGTATGTTAAGGGTAACTTTGTAAAATACACCTATTAGTTTGATAATAGTTCCCAACTTGACTGACGTCCTTTCACATCAACATTACAAGATATTAGCCTTCCAAACGTATAGGCACTAAGTTGATCCACTTCACTATTTTTGTTTTATAAAATTATGTTATTCCTTTCGGCACATATTGTACTTAACACTGCATCTGGGTGGAAGACCATACACTCTCGTTGTGACCATGGACTATCCCTTAAGTTCCCAACACCACAAAAGATCACAAACAATCATTGCCATTACCTAGTGGATCTCCCCTTCAACTTGATTACAGAGGACACAATAATTCGATTGTTTTTAAGAATTTACAATCCTAGTGTAGTCCACATTTGTGGATTGCTCTATGCATGTATCGAGATGGACCGACTCAATGTTCATTAAAGTGCATGTGTCATAGGTCTCGGGGACCGGATCAGCCTAACTCCGGCCTCATTGACCTTCAGACGCGGGCGGACGCGTCCAGTAGGTTTGCATGACGACAGTATTGTTGTGTGTTTTAGGTTAGTGTGGTTCACATAAGATGGATTATTTTGTGCACATACCGAGATGCTATGGCCCAACGGTCCTTACAGTGCATGTGTTGAAGTCCTAGGGGTCCTAACCATGCAAACCCCGGGCCTATTTTCTATCGGACGTAGTCGATAGGTGTGGAAGCGTGGTTTAATTTGCATGAGATTAATATTGTCGTGTATTACTTTCAGCATAATGTGGAGGCACATACCGAGATGCCCTGGCCCAACGGTCCTTATAGTGCATGTGCCGGAGGCCTCGAGGTCCTGACCATGTGAACCCTAGCCCATTTTCCGTCGGACGCGGCCGATAGGTGTGGAAGAGTGATTTAATTTTCATGAGATTAGTATTGTCGTGTGTTAGTTTCAACCTATCATGGAGGCACATACCGAGATGCTCTAGCCCAACAATCCTTATAGTGCATGTGTCAGAGGCCTCGGGGTCCTGACCATGTGAACCCCATGCCCATTTTCCTTCGAATGTGGGTGGATGCGGCCGATAGGTGTGGAAGCGTGGTTTAATTTGCATGAGATCAACATTATCGTACGTTAGTTTCAGCCTATCGTGGATGCACATACCAAGATGCTCTCGCCCAACGGTCCTTATAGTGCATGTGTTAGAGTCCTCGAGATCTTGACCACGTGAACCCCGGGCCCATGTTCCGTCAGATGCGGGTGGACGTGGCCAATAGGTGTGAAAGCGTGGTTTAGTATTGTTGTGTTTTTCAGCTTAGTGTAGTCCACATTTGGTGGATTATTTTGGGCACTTAACAAGATGAAATGACCCAATGGTCATTATAGTACTTGTGTTAGGGGCCTCGGCACTCGGCCATTCGAAGCCCGGGCCCATTTGCCTCCGGACATGGACGAACGCGGCCGATAGGTGTGGATGGGTGGTTTGCATGGGATCAGTACCGTAGTGTGTTTCAACCTAGTGTAGTGCACATTTAGAGGATTATTTTGTGCACAAACCGAGATCGAATCAGCCAATGGTCATTATAGAGCATGTGTCAGGGGGCCTTAGGGATCGGACCACCCGAACCTCGGGTCCATTTGCTTTTGGATGCGGGCCGACACAACCGTTAGGTGTGGATGTGTGGTTTGCATGGGATCAATACCGTTGTGTGTTTTAGCCTAGTATGGATGCACATATTGAAATGGAATGACCCAATGGTTAGAATAGTTCTTGTGTCGGGGGCATCAAGCACCCGTCTATCCGAAGCCCGGGTCCATTTGTCTTCGGACACGACCGATAGGTGTCGAAGTGTGGTTTGTGTGATACTAGTACCGATTTGTGTTTCATTCTAGTGTGGATGCACATACCGGAATGGAATGACCCAATGATCAGCGTAATGCTTGTGTCAAGGGCATCGAGCACCCGGCCATCTGAATCTCGGGTCCATTTGCCTTCGGACGCAGGCGGATTCGGCTAATAGGTATGGAATTGTGGTTTGCATGGCAACAGTATTGTTGTGTGTTTCAGCCAAGTGTAGTTCACATTTGGTAGATTATTTCTTGTACATACTAAAATGGAAGGATCTAATGGTCAGCGTAGTGCTTGTGTCGGGGGCCTCGGGCACCCGGCTATCCGATGCCCAGGCCCATTTTCCTTTGGACGTGGGCGGGTGTGGCTGATACTTTTGAACATGTGATACAATTGTTTCTAGTATGCGATCAGTATACCGATGACATTTGTGATTAGGTAACACACATCGAATTCTTAATGTAAGAGAATTTGAGCACTAAAAAAGAAAGAAATTACGTAGTAACATTAATTGCAATGAGTCAACATTATCACCAAAATGCAATTTACCAATGGTGGCTACTTAACACGCTCGAGTCACCCTTATTCTCTAGACGCTTAATTTTTCGTTGGAGATGTGAACTTTTTCGTGTCAACTACCATATGTCTCTCTAGATTTCATTTAGTTCAGCCTCTCGTTCAGTTATCTGTTGCTTGTAATGGTTTATTTGCGCAAAGTTTGTGTCTCTTATCTCAATTCAGCGTCGCGTTTTCAGGTAATCAATAGCTGATTTGGCATCCAATCGAATGGACGGTTCCATCGTGTCACAAATGTCCCCTTCGATCAGCATCTCTTCCCCCCATGCGTACAAGGTAATGATTGCTTGACTTTTGTCACCCATCGCCCTCGTGGTCAAACTGGGTCATCGCAGGTTGTACGCATCTGTGACGTGTTTGAGGACTTCCATAAGTGATATCTCAACTTCAATGGGCTGCTTCGCCATCTGACACACATGTACAAATAAAAATGCTACGTTAACATATCAGTACGATATTCAGTTTGTTAACGTATCAATATAAATATATTCGGTTTGGGTTGTCAAATAATTGGTTTGGTGTTGTACCATGGAACAAATAGTGTCGACTAAACTTACCAAATTAAATATTTAAGCATAACCGGTTAGTTAAAGCCAAATATAGTTGTGTAAATATATATAGTTGCAATTCTAAACAAAATTATTACTAACAAATTATTCCCCCATATCTAGTTCCCCCACAGGGCCCATCCAAACATTATTTCCGGTGGGCCATACGTTGTTTCCGCTTGACCCACTTGATGCAACATCATTCTCTAGCCGATCACACAATTCATACAACTCCTTGTTCTTCCTCTGCAATGCCCGATATTGGGCCTTGGCTACCTGAAGTTCCTTCTCTAAATACCGGCTTTTATGATATAACCTTTTACACTCATTATAGTTTGCATCCTTCACATGGATGCAACGAGTTGTTTTTAAGTGTTGTATGGCCCGCATCCTGCTATTTGCAGTGATGGCTCCAGTGTTGGCTCAATATCCCCATAAAATGTCATACTCTCTCCCCATACATTCACTTGGACTGCCGCTTGATAGTTGTCTTCAAGCGAATGAATAGAGTAGCTCGATCGTGGAAGCCTACATGCAGCGACAATTTTCTTGAGCATACCGTAATGGGATTCTTCAACTATAATGATATCACTGCCCATTGAACTATCCAGAAAAATATGAACATGAGTTAGATAGAATTACGGTGTGTGTGTGTTGATGTGTCTTCGTAGGAATTTACATATAGAGAAAGCCCAAAAAATGCAAGACGTTAAAGTTGGACGTCGAGTTCGGAAAATGCAAAGCCCGTTCAAACACTCTCCGAGTAGCATATACTCTGGACCATCGGGAACAAATCTGCATACCTTTAGATTTGTACAATGGGTGTTGAATGGGCTTTGCACTGTCTAATCCCCCGAGCTTGTTGAAAGTGGGCCGCTTGAGAAAAGACATGTCCAACCGGACATGCAAGAGAGCTATGCATAACTAGTTTGGGATTGCGATAGAAGACATGCAAAAACTGGGAGATCAGTTCCATAAATATGGTTATGGAACACATTCGTGCATCAGTTGAAGTTGCACATTCTTACCTCTAGAGTTGAAATTCTAGTAACATGCATCAGAAAGTCTTGCAACACATTCGTGCCGAGTGAAAGATATCGCAGACAAGGATTGCAACAAGCTTACCTCGATGAGTGGCTCACTCTCCTCTGTATTTCCCCATATATACCAATCTCTATGCTAAAGACAAGGCTACAGTCATGAGCTGTAGCCTTGTGAACTTCTTGTGTCAGTCTGAATGGCGAATCATTGAGGTAAGCCTTGTCCTCTCGCTAGGTCCATAGTTTATAGCAAAATCAAGGAGAAATGACCACTCCCTGCCTTCGATATGTTTTATCCTCCATCCACATTGTCATCAATATGTGACTAGCCACTGCAATCGAATATTGTTGGCTGACATTAGAGGCGAATACTACAAAAGCAATGCTGAAAGACCACTCCCTATGTAAGATTTGACCGATCGTAGCTCCATTCCACATTTTGAGAAAAGTGTGACAACTCACGGAAGTCGAATAGAACTACAACTCACTACAAAATCAAAGAAAAAGATACAACTTGTTCATCGATGCACCAATAGGTAAGAAATCATCACACACTTCCTTTTATTTAGTTGTTTTCAGTAATTTGGTATGAAGAACACAGGTTCCACATTTACTTGGTTTATCATGCAAACTTCTATTACTTGATTAAATTTGTCACACAGTTATGTTGCTCCATGAGCCAAAATTGGAATAATTTAATTTGGGTTTCAAGGATGTCAATTTGGGGAAGAAGCATTGGGTAGAGTCTGGAGCCGAATGCAATGGGTACCAATAACCCTTTGCACGAGTTTGGTGAAGGAACAACGTTTCTCTTTGCATGAGTTGTTTGCATTCTTGTTCTTTGTTCTTTGGGATTTAGTTGTTATTGAATTTTTTGGCTTGTGCATGTACGATTGTGTGCACACTTACACATTCTATTTGGAGTGGGGAGCATGTGGGGACATGATTGTTGAATATATTTGGTTTAAATTGTCAAAGCCATGGCCAACTCATGCATCAAGACTGTTCACTGTACTTTTAATAACAAGTACTATTATTTCATGTGCTAGTAGGTTAAGATCCATTCCTTCATGCATAGGGAATTGCAAAGAACTAAGTGAGGTGGTATTCTGATGCAATCTCTTATACTGTTCTCTTTTTAACTAATAAATCTAAGAGAATGGATATAAATATTTTAGATGGGAATATGATTTTAATTTCAAATTAGCTATAATCTTATAATCTACTGATCATGCCTGTGATATGGTGCAGATTGATCTTTGCTCAAATATTCTAGTGCTATTGCTAGAGAAATTTGGAAATTTACAAAAATTGAAGGCATGACTGCCTCTTTCCTCCTACTTGCCCCTCGCTTTTTCATGTATAATTAGTATGATGAATGTATAGTGAACAGTTCCATTTAAATGCTAACATTGATGCATTTTCCTCCTAGTTCCCTTTAGTGAATGGCACCCATTTAAATGCTCACATTGACGCATTCATGGAGAATTTAGTCCTTGCATGTAAATAAGAATGCCTAATAAAGTAATACTCATATTGTCAAACTATATTGAAACATATCACTGTTATTGATCAAAAAAATAATATATTGGAACCTAAATATAAGATTTATGGAAGGCAGCCAGAGCTGCTGTGGTATGGAGCATATGGAAGGAAAGATGTTACAGCTAATGTGGTAGAAAGATAAAATAATTTTATTTTGTCTTCTCTACAGTAGGTACAAAGTAACTTTAGTTGGGTATTTTCTACTTTTTGTAAAAATGTGGGTTAGTTGAAAATGTGTAATTGAATAAGATTCCTAGTTGGCTTGCTCAAGAAGCCATTTTTTTATGAATCTACCCAAGGGAGAAATCAGAAACGTATGAAGTAATTCCCAGCCCCTTCTCTTGCTTTGTTTTTTGCTCTGTATTTTTACTTAAACCAGTTGTATGTAAGTCCTCTGTCCTAAAGCATCTTCTCCATGAAACATGCACCCATAGTTGGTTGAAAGTACAGCCAAAACACCTAACAGAACACACCAACGAATTTTCTTTGAAACAAGAAAATCAAAGTAGGAAGTCACTGAAGCCATTAAAATCAGAACTGCACAATGTGTGATGATGACCATGTAATTATTCAAAAACTTCTCCATGAATGACATTCTAAGGAACTTGACTGAAGTGCCACAAACAGATGGACCCAAAGAAATTGTGATGGTGGAGTTGAAGTCACCTAGACTAAATAAACTAAACCTAAACTTTGATGGGAATTCACCTGCCAACACTAGAAGGGCAAGTATAGGGAGTGTACTTAGAAATGATCAACTATTGGGGACTCAATTCAGCACCTTGAAAGAGACTCACTACTGGTCATTTCTTGGGTTAAACAACTCACATCAGCATCTTGGAAGCTAAAATTTATCTATATGGAAATTGACATTCTTGCAAGGAGGTTCAACTCTCAATTTGGGTGGGTAAAAATCCAAATGGTTTGCCGGATACCCTAGCAAAACATGGGGCAAATAGATATACCTTGTTCTGGGCAGAACAGTAGTTGTTTGATGTGTTTGTAGCTTGGGTCATTGTAGTGCTGAAACCAAACCCTTGTAATTCAATATATTCTGAT
This sequence comes from Nelumbo nucifera, assembly GCF_000365185.1. Next base: position 849,847 of record NW_010729185.1, read on the forward strand.
ATTAATAGAAGTCTTATTTTATGAGAAAAAAACACACATTTAAGATTTATTTGTTGGCATGTCAATGAACTCTATATTCACAACCTTAAGTTCTAAGAGCAACAATATGCTATTGTTATATATAAAGGATACCTGGACTAAATATAAAGGATACTTGGACTTCGTACCCTTTTATGATAGATAGCACCAACACACACGAAAGAGTTCTAGGTGGGATTCAGATAGCTGGATATAGTAGGGAATTTCAATTGAAAGTTCTCTTTCTCCCTTCTTCTCATGAAGCACCCCTTTTTTCCACAAGTAAACGGTTTTGTACTCATAAATAGGAGCCAAATCATCCCAGTAAAGAATTATACATGGTCATGAAAATTGACCCATTCACAAAACACAATGGTCAAACAAGGCAGATGATCTCATCTGGATTTTAACATCAGTTTATGGCTATAATAATCCATGAAATAGGAATAGGTAAATGGAAGAGTTGCCTTGTTTACGTGAACATGATGAGATTCCTTGGGCTGTGGGAGGAGACTTCAACGGCACGAGATTCAAGCAGGAACAATCAAAGGGGAATAGGGTGCTGCCCAAGCTAGTTGAACAGAATATGTATACTCTTGTCATCAAAATCAGAGATCATGCACGATGGAAGAAATAATAATGCATATTCTCTACACGATGGAAGAGTGGTCAGGTTGGAGGTGTCAAACTAGAATTGAGTTAGAAGAGATCGTACTAGTAAAGGAAGGGAAAACAACATATTGAGGCTGGTATAGGAAGTGCTTGGAAGTCAATTAATAGCTTTATGCAAATACACAATAAGGGTGAAAAATTGCAAGCAGAGGATAGAAATGCAATAATTATATAAATGGTGCTGATTGACATCTGTAATTATATAGCAACACCCCTGATTTCCCCTTGTCTATTGTTTAATTTCTACCTTGTGGTCTCGGGTCAATCTGAGAATTTATATTCCCAACTTTTGGTTATATCATATTTCAACGGAGGACATCCAGTGCTACCTTACCTAAGGTAGGATGAGCTGATTATGCATAAAATCATCTGAATCGTGCTGAAGAAAGTCCACAAACTGTACTTGTCTTCAGGCCCCATCTAAACCTGACATGAATAAGTTGCTGCTAATTTAGTCAATAAATATGATGTGAATATCATAGTCAATTAATGCTGGATTTAACTTCCCGCTGCACTCAATTAGTTGTAGATGGGACTGTAGTGCACTCATGTCACAAGGGACCATTTTGCCGTGCCTTCAACTGTCATCACCACGTTCATACATGCCATCTGAGTGTCCAAGTGTGTGTCTTGGGTGGGACATTGCATGTATTTTGTATTGGGGGATTGCCAATGGCATTATTGTAATTCTGTAGTATGACTTTTCATCTTTTTGATGTTTCCTATTGTCACTCCCTCAAAAGTTTAACGTACTCTTTGAGGGGAGGTAGGTAGTCAAGTGAGTCATAAGCGTGTAAAGATTAAGCACGAGATCCCCTCGACACTGTACTTGTGCTTGTGCTTACCATCAATCAATGCAATACAAGTAGCATTTTGACTAAAATGTGTGCCTTCTTGTTGCCTTTTGTGTGTTGTTGCTTGCATTCGTAGGCTTTCTCGACCCCATCGAGCGCCGCACGGGGCCTCGTTGAATAGCCTCGTGACAATTGGTATCAGAGCTGGAGCTTCTTTCAAGCCATTTGACCCGCGACGCGAGTGACAGCATGAAGCACAACAAGGACATCGTGGAGGAGATCGAGCATGGACTCTCCACATCCCATGAGGCCGACGATGCGCCCGCCGACGACATCGGCAAGGACAAGGCACCAAAGCCTAGCAAACATGAGAAATCCACCAACAAGTATGCAGTTGTTGACTTGCGCACGGTACGTTGCGAAGCCACAGTAGGTGAGATGCGAGATTTGTTAGACGATCTACACCAAAACACGGAAACCATGGAAAGTACATTGGTGGAAGTGGAAGGCCTCCTAAGCGGAGTCGTGGATCAAGTCCGTGACATACTCAATGGCACGCTCAAGGAAATCTGCAACACCGCACTTCAACAAAAAGGAAGCTAATCCAACTCACATGTCCAAGACAATCTTGACAGCTTTCAAGCCCAACTCGACGAGATGAAGAGAGAGTGGGCAACGTGGAGAAGAACCACCTCCACATCAATGGCCACTCAGGCCGAACTGAATGAGATGAAGACTGAATGGGTAGTTTTGAAGTCTGCCCTAAATACCTCCGCTGATGTCCAAGCTCAACTTGATAGAATCAAGGGGGAGTGCGCCATCATGAAGAGAGCAATTGCCAACCCGGCCATCACCTCAGCCTTGCACACTCCTTCCTACATCAAGATTCGAGAGCCAACTCCCTATTTAGGCACTCGTGATGCACGAGAGCTCGACAACTTCTTGTGGCAAATGGAACAATACCTTGCTGTAGCCAATGTGGTTGATGAAAGGACTCAGGTACGTATAACTACAATGTATTTAACTGATACAGCTACATTGTGGTGGCACAAAAAGTGTGTTGACATAGAATGCAGTATGTGCACCATACAATCATGGGCCGATTTTAAGCGAGAGTTGAAGAGACAGTTCTATCCAGAGAATGTGGAGTTCCTTGCCTGCTGAAGGATGAAGTCCCTCAAGCATGATGACTCGCTCCACGAGTATGTGAAGGAATTCTCTGCTCTCACATTAGAGGTCACCGACATGTCAGATAAAAACCTATTGTTCAATTTCATGGATGGCCTAAAGCCTTGGGCCGAGCTCGAGCTCCAGCGACGCAATGTTCAAGACCTTGCTCTTGCCATGGCCGTGGCCGAACAACTTAGTGAACTGAGATTGTCGGATGATGAAGGGACCAAACCATCCAGCGCACGTGCCGCACATTTGAGTGGGGGAGATAGACAACCAAGTCCCTCGAGAGAGAAGCATCCCAATCACAACCAGCCAGCAGAGTACCAAAAGGAAAAGCACCCACAAGGAAGTCACAACTCCTACAACAAGTACCAAGGTAGACCAACCCGTCCACCTACATGCTACATTTGTGGGGGGGAACACTTGACAAGACATTGCCCGAAGCGGGAGAAGCTAAATGCCCTCATTGCCAAGTTAAGTGATGATGAGCATAGTGATGGGGAGCGGAGTAGACAGGCGCCAAGAGTGGGCGCCCTACAACTTTTCAATGCTATGATGAAGAAAGGGGCTACCTCCAAAMAGCCCACCTCAGTTAAGAGAGGACTGAGGTATGTTGATGTAACCATTGGCGGGAAGCCAACTAGGGCCCTAGTTGACACAGGGGTCACGCACAACTTCATATCCATTGCAGAGGCCAGGAGATTTAATTTGGCCATCTCCAGAGAGCCCGATTGGCTCAAAGCAGTCAACATAGGTGCCAAACCTACTGAAGGCATGGCTC
>NW_010729185.1:854370-865529 GCF_000365185.1 Nelumbo nucifera
AATTCTGTAGTATGACTTTTCATCTTTTTGATGTTTCCTATTGTCACTCCCCCAAAAGCTTAACGTACTCTTTGAGGGGAGGTAGGTAGTCAAGTGAGTCATAAGCGTGTAAAGATTAAGCACGAGATCCCCTCGACACTGTACTGTGTGCTTGTGCTTACCATCAATCAATGCAATACAAGTAGCATTTTGACTAATATGTGTGCCTTCTTGTTGCTTGCATTCGTAGGCTTTCTTGACCCCATCGAGCGCCGCACGGGGCCTCGTTGAATAGCCTCGTGACAATTGGTATCAGAGCTGGAGCTTCTTTCAAGCCATTCGACCCGCGACGCGAGTGACAGCATGAAGCACAACAGGGACATCGTGGAGGAGATCGAGCATGGACTCTCCACATCCCATGAGACCGACGATGCGCCCGCCGACGACATCGGCAAGGACAAGGCACCAACGCCTAGCAAACATGAGAAATCCACCAACAAGTATGCAATTGTTGACTTGCGCACGGTACGTTGGGAAGCCACTGTAGGTGAGATGCGAGATTCGTTAGACGATCTACACCAAAACATGGAAACCATGGAGAGTACACTGGTGGAAGTGGAAGGCCTCCTAAGCGGAGTCGTGGATGAGGTTCGTGACATACTCAGTGGCACGCTCAAGGAAATCTGCAGCACCGCACGCCAACAAGAAGGAAGCTAATCCAATTCGCATGTCCAAGACAATCTTGACAGCTTTCAAGCCCAACTCGACGAGATGAAGAGAGAGTGGGCAACATGGAGAAGAACCACCTCCACATCAATGGCCATTCAGGCCAAACTGAATGAGATGAAGACTGAATGGGCAGCTTTGAAGTCCACCCTAAATACCTCCGCTAATGTCCAAGCTCAACTTGAGAAAATCAAAGGGGAGTGTGCCATCATGAAGAGAGCAATTGCCAACCCGGCCAACACCTCAGCCTTGCACACTCCTTCCTACATCAAGATTCGAGAGCCAACTCCCTATTCAGGCACTCGTGATGCACGAGAGCTCGACAACTTCTTGTGGCAAATGGAACAATACCTTGCTGCAGCCAATGTGGTTGAGGAAAGGACTCGGGTACGTATAACTACAATGTATTTAACTAATACAGCTACATTGTGGTGGCACAGAAAGTGTGTTGACATAGAATGCAATACGTGCACCATACAATCATGGGCCGATTTTAAGTGAGAGTTGAAGAGACAGTTCTATCCAAAGAATGTGGAGTTCCTTGCCCGCTGAAGGATGATGTCCCTCAAGCATGGTGACTCGCTCCACGAGTATGTGAAGGAATTCTTTGCTCTCACATTAGAAGTCACCGACATGTCAGATAAAAACCTATTGTTCAAGTTCATGGATGGCCTAAAGCCTTGGGCCGAGCTCGAGCTCCAACGACGCAATGTTCAAGACCTTGCTCCTGCAATGGCTGTGGCCGAACAACTTAGTGAATTGAGATTGTCGGATGATAAAGGGACCAAGCTAGCCAGCCCACGTGCCGCACATTTGAGTGGGGGAGATAGACAACCAACTCCCCCAAGGGAGAAGCATCCCTATCACAATCAGCCAGCACAGAACCAAAAGGGAAAGCACTCACAAGGAAGTCACAGGTCCTACAACAAGCACCAAGGTAGACCAACCCGTCCGCTTACATGCTACATTTGTGGGGGGCAACACTTGACAAGACATTGCCCGAAGCGGGAGAAGCTAAATGCCCTCATTGCCAAGTTAAGTGATGACGAGCATAATGATGGGGAGCGGAGCAGATAGACGCCAAGAATGGGCGCCCTACAACTTTTCAATGTTATGATGAAGAAATGGGCTACCTCCAAATAGCCCGCCTCAGTTAAGAGAGGACTGAGGTATGTTGATGTAACCATTGGCGGGAGGCCAACTAGGGCCCTAGTTGACACAAGGCCATGTACAACTTCATATCCATTGCAGAGGCCAAGAGACTTAATTTGGCCATCTCCAAAGAGCCCGACTGGCTCAAAGCAGTCAACATAGGTGCCAAACCTACTGAAGGCATGGCTCGCCGAGTAAGACTACAACTCGGTACCTGGGATGGAGAGATTGACCTCTCCATCGTTCACATAGATGACTTTGATGTTGTCCTTGGAATGGACTTCATGATACAGGCAAAAGCGGCACCGGCGCCTAACCTTGACACCCTAATGATCTTGGACGAGCAGTAACCTTGCATGGTCAACATGATCGCCACAACCAGCACCAAGAAGAAGCAAATCTCAGCCTTGCAACTCCAACACCATCCTCAACCTTTGATGGCAAATAGATCTACAACCACCACCATTGCAACCAGAAGTGATCGCAGCAACTCCAGGAAGAAGTCAGCGCCAGCGTCAGTGCCAATACTGCCACAGCACCAGCAACAGCAGCGAAAGCCACCTTTGCAGCAGAAGCCGCACAAGCCCACAACTAGTGTGCCTGAGAGAAGACCCAAGGCGAACTTCAACTATAATCGTACCCACTACCTCAATCATCGGGGAGAGCGAGTGTCACCCAAGCATTATAGGAATCACATTCACACCCTTCCTCAAGCCGAACCACGTAGTAGCACGGTTAGCAGTCATCCTTGGGCAAAAATGCAGGGGAACCAATACCCGAAAAATCCAAACTATCATTTTGACCCAGCCTTGGCCACCAATTTTCCTACCACAATCGGGGAACACCCAAAATCCTACCTTGAAGCAGCCAGGCAGGGACTTAACTTAGGGACTAGCCATATGCTTTCCCACCATCAAGAACATCCACAAGCCATCTACCCAACCTCCTATCTAGGCCTTGGAAGAAACCCTATTTGTGGAGCAGTTGAAGAACCTTCTTTCACCAACAAGAAGTTCAAGCCACAAGCAGAAGCTGGTCTTTGAGGACGAAGACGGAATTGAATGGGGGAGAATGTCACAAGCGACCATTTTGCCGTGCCTTCAAGTGCCATCACCACACCCACAGCATGCCATTCGAGCGTCCAAGTGTGTCTTGGGTGGGACATTGCATGTATTTTGTATTGGGGGATTGCCAATGGCATTATTAGAATTCTGTAGTATGACTTTTCATCTTTTTGATGTTTCCTATTGTCACTCCCCCAAAAGCTTAACGTACTCTTTGAGGGGAGGTAGGTAGTCGAGTGAGTCATAAGCATGTAAAGGTTAAGCACGAGATCCCCTCGACACTGTACTGTGTACTTGTTCGTACCATCACTCAATGCAATACAAGTAGCATTTTGACTAATCTGTGTGCCTTGTTATTGCCTTTTGTGTGTTATTGCTTGCATTCGTAGGCTTTCTCGACCCCATCAAGCACCGCACGGGGCCTCGTTGAATAGCCCCGTGACACTCAGGCATGACAATGTTGGATATCTATGATCGATTCGGCAATAGAACCTACTAATGTGAATATCACATTCACAATCCACTGCGACAAAGCCCGCACTCTATCACTTGAGAGGATATGTCCACAATGCTCCAGTTCAACACTGTCAGCACCGACATCACGATCACCAACAAGGATGACATTGTTAAAGTATGCTCGGCATCAGATGGGTTTGTCCCATACGAACATTACAATGATACCCGGCAGTCGGTCACTGGTTCCAATTTACACAGTGGCCCTGATAACTTAGCAAGTGCATTGTGGGGTAAGTTGCTAATAGGAGTTGGTCAACTGTTTAACAGTGCGGATGAGTTCCGTTCATCTGTGGCAAAATTCTCTATAGCACTTCAGTTTGCACACTTATTTGTTAGAAACGACAGGTACTGGATACATTGTAGATGCAAGGCTGATAATTGTGACTGGGAGATGTAGGCCATTGCACTGGGCGAAGTCATAGAGAAAGTATCAATAGCTGCATAGTCATAGAGCAACTGATGATTGCTCTATCAACCTCTCAAGGTCAACAAAGTTCATTTGTAATTTAATTGTGGACAAGGTACGATAATAGCCCAAAGTATACCCCAGCTGAGATATTAAAAGACATGCAGCGCAACTATGCGGTGGATTTGAGCTACCAACAAGCCTGGAGGGGTAAGGAGACAGCACGGGTAATGGTGAATGGAGCTGACGATGAATCGTACAACCGCGTTACATGGTTGTGTGCTAATATAGTAGAGTCGAATCCTGGCTCATACGTCACATACATAGTTGATGATGAGGGTCGGTTCAACAGCTATTTGTTTCGTTTTATGCATTATTGCATGAATTCAGGACAGGTTGCTGACCGTTGCTATCCGCTACATCAAAGCACCCTGGTAAATATCAAAGCACCCTACTATCCGCTACATCAATTGATTTGGGTAGAAAATAAGTTTATCTATAAACTATTTCTCTCCCAAATAATTAAACTTGTAAATATTCAACTAGCACAATTTCAAGTAAGATATCAACCCAAAAACAATCATAAATAATTTAACGTGAAAAATCCTTTCAATGTGAATGGTAAAAACCACGGGGCCAAGGAGACCCAACCAAAATCTCCACTAATAACTTGAGGTAACAATTACAGCAACTCAAACATCACAATATGTTCACAAATTTAGAGCAAATACAGATTCTCAAACATATACACAAGAATAACAAAAGCAGTGAAAAAAACAGTTAGAAAATCTCACAAACGTGGCTACTGTTCAGGCCACAAGATGGAGACCTCCAGTGCTCTAAATCCGATATCCACCGTTCAGATCATAGGTCCTTGAGATCCGAACAAGCCCACCAAATTTCACCATAATCGGACCACAAATGATCCTTGATCAGAGGGTTTGATGAAGACTGCCGCGAACTATTTTCTTTTCCCAACTAGATGTCAGTTGCTGCTGTTAGACATCAAATAACCGACGATTCAGAATTCCGATCAAAGATCCAACCGTTCAGAATGAGTAAACATGAGTCATCCACATGTTGTCCAAGTTTTCGCTCGATCGGATGGTGGATCAGAAAATTCCGGCTGTTTGATGAACGCTACGCACTGAAAAATCTACAGCACAGTTTTTCTGATTTCTCTCTTTTTGCTCTTTGTTTTCAACACACTACACATATCAGATATAACCCTAATTTTGAAAACAAAAAACAATGGATTGAAAGAATATGGGCTGTAACATGGGTCAATGTCTCATAATGGACTGGACCCAACAATTCTCCCCCTCCAGCCCATGAGAAAAGGGAGACACTTCAAAAAAGTAACTATCCAAATTTAAGGCCAATTCAGTTCGCACCAAACCGGGTTAAGTCATATCTATTAAGGATCGGATAAGGAGGTTAACTTTTCTCCTCGACGAGGATTGAAGTCGAAGATGGAAAGCGGTGGATTTGGCTGATGGTTATAATTGAAAGCCTAAGGTGAAGAGTAATCAAGGCACAAATAAACTATCGGATATGTCAGGCCCGTGTTGGTTCAACCCAACAGAATTGGCAAAGTGGATTCCAAAGATATCTTACCGATTAATAAAAATAAGAGTGGCTCAATTTTATTGTCAAAGGACCCTAATTTCATTTTTCCATTTATACCCCTGTCATTAAAATATATTTCCATCTTATTACATTTTCAAAAAGTTATTAATGTAATTTTATTATTAGTATAATAATTATTATTAAGTTACATTAATAATTATAGTAAAGTTTGTTATTTTCAAAATACCATAATTTCAGTAATTTTGAAATAACTGTAATTCCAATAATAATTATTAGCGTAGTTAAATTAATTATTTTTTCAAGATAATTATTACACTAATAACTATTATTGGAATTTTGGTGTAGTAATTAAATAGATTAATCATTATAATAAATGGTTTACTATAGTTACAATTTCTTAAAATTAATTTTATTATACTAACAATTAAATTGTGTTATTTTACAGAAAAAATACTAGAAATAAATGAACATACAAAATTTTCAACCAATAATTTCTTTATAAATTTCATTTAAAATTAATTAAAAATTATAAAATTGAAAAATAAATTCAACAATTATAGCTACAAGAAAGAGTTGGTGGAGTTTGCAAATTGGCAATCAAAATATCATAATTTTGGAAAATTTTGCAAAAGAAAATAAAAAATATATATATTAATGTAATTTTCGAAATTTTCATTAAAATGTAGTAATAATTTTGGAAGATTTAAGAAATCAATAATTTAGTATATATACTTTTGGAAATTTACCAAGAACCGATATTCAATATATCCTTTTGATCATTTTTACCAGCAAATTAGACATTGGGTTTTCCCATGCATCACACTAATTCCCCACTAGTAAATTCCAAAAATATACATTGTTTTCTACAAAAAAGATACAAAAAATGTCAACTACACCACGTTTACTGACTCCGTTAACAAACACAGTTTTACACATGTCCTATGGACGTAAATATAAAATAGCCAGTAAAACAAATAACACAATCAAGGCCCTAGACCTGTTCATGGGTCGGGCCAGGCCGGACTTTCACTTTGTATTAATAGATTTTTCTAAGGCCCGAGCCCAAAATTTAGCCCATACTGTTACTACTATTGAAGCGACTAAATAGAGAGAGAGAGAGAGAGAGAGAGAGAAATTATAAAGAAAAAATTAAAAAATGTATATATTAAATTATAAATATATATAATTCAATAAATATTATATTATTTATATATTTTATATAATATATTATGTATTTTATAAAATATATAATGCTGAGTCGGGCCAAGCTTTTTTGATAAATCCTGAGCCCGGCCTAAAACACAATTGGGCTTACGGTGTTAGGTCCGAGATCAGGCCCGCGGGCCTAATTACATGACTAAGCCCGATCGGGGTGCGGGCCGGGCCATCGGGCTACCCGGCCCATGAACAGGTCTAGTCATTCCATCCTGGTTTGTGCAAAAAATAATGCACCAAGTGTGGACTACACTAGGTTGAAACACACAACAGTATTATTGTAATGCAAACCACAATTCCACACCTATCAGCCGTCTTTGCCCGCGTCTGGAGGCAAATGGGCCCGGGCTTCGGATGACCCGGTGCCCAAGGCCCCTGACATAAGCACTATGCTGAACATTAGATCATTCCATTCCGGTATGTGCATCCACACTGGGCTGAAACACAACAATACTACTATAATGCAAAACACACTTCCAAACCTATCGGTCGCGTCCGCCCGCGTCTGAAGGCTAATGGGGTCGGGCATTGGATGGCCGGGTGCCGGATGCCCCCGAAACAATCACTACACTGATCATTGGGTCATTCCAGTCCAGTATGTGCAAAAAATAATCGACCAAGTGTGGACTACACTAGGTTGAAACACAAAACAATGCTACTGCCATGCAAACCACAATTCGACACCTATCAGCCACGTCCGCCGGCATTCGATGGCAAATGGGCATGGGCTTCGGATGGCTGGGAGCCCAATGCCCCCAACACAGACACTACACTAACCATTGGGTCATCCAATTTCGGTATGTGCAAAAAATAATCCACCAAGTGTGGACTACAGTAGGCTAAAACACACAACAATATTGCTGCCATGCAAACCAAACACCTATCAGCCGTGTCCACCCGCGTCCGAAGGCAAATGGGCCTGGGCTTTAGATGGTCGGTTGCCCAAGGCCCGTGACACAAGCACTCTACTGAACATTGGGTCATTCCATTCCAGAATGTGCATCCACACTAGGCTGAAACACACAACAATATTATTGTAATGCAAACCACACTTCCACATCTATCGGCCGCGTCCACCCGCGTCCGAAGGAAAATGGGCACGGGCTTTGGATGGTCGGGTGGCCGATGCCCCTGACACAAGCACTACGCTGACCATTGGGTCATTCCATTCCAATATGTTTACTCACACTATGATGAAACACAAATCGGTACTGGTATCACGCAAACCACACTTCGACACCTATCGGCCGCATCTGCGCGCGTCCAAAAACAAATGGGCCTGGGCATTGGATGGTCGGGTGCCCGAGACCCCCGACACAAGCACTACGCTCACTATTGGGTCATTTCCGTTCCGATATGTGCAAAAAATAATCCACCAAGTGTGGATTACACTAGGTTGAAACACACAACAATACTACTTCCATGCAAACCATAATTCCACACCTATCAGCCGCGTTCGCCTGCATCCGAAGGTAAATGGGCCCGGGATTCGGATGGTCGGGTTTCTGAGGCCCTTGACACAAGCACTACGCTGACCATTAGGTCATTCCATTCCAGTTTGTGCAAAAAATAATCCACTAAGTGTGGACTACACTAGGCTGAAACACACAACAATACTACTGTCATGCAAACCACAATTCCAACCTATTAGTCATGTCCGCCCACTTCCAAAGGCAAATGGGCCCAGGCTTCAGATGGCCCAGTGCCCGAGGCCCTTAACACAAGCACTATGCTAAACATTGGGTCATTTCATTCCGGTATGTGCATCCACACTAGACTGAAACGCACAATAATACTGCGATAATGCAAACCACACTTCCACACCTATCGATTGCGTCCACTCGCATTTGAAGGCTAATGGGCCTGAGCTTCGGAAGGTTGGGTGCCCAACACCCCCGAAACAAGCACTACGCTAACCATTGGGTCATTCCATTCCAGTATGTGCAAAAAATAATCCACCAAGTGTGGACTACACTAGGCTGAAACACAACAATATTGTTGCCATGCAAACCACAATTCCACACCTATCAGCTGTGTCCTCCCGCGTCCGAAGGCAAATGGGCCTGGGCTTCAGATGGTCGGTTGCCTGAGGCCCATGACACAAGCACTATGCTGAACATTGGGTCATTCCATTCCAGTATGTGCATCCACACTAGGCTGAAACACACAACAATACTATTGTAATGCAAACCACACTTTCACATCTATCGCCCGCGTCTGCCTGCGTCCAAAGGCAAATGGGCCCGGGCTTTGGACGGGTGGGTGCCCGTTGCCTCCGACACAAACACTACACTGATCATTGGGTCATTTCATTCCGGTATGTCCATCGACACTAGGATGAAACACAAATCGGTACTAGTATCACGCAAACCACACTTCGACACCTATCGGCTGTGTCCGCGCGCTTCCTTAGACAAATGGGCCCGGGCTTCGAGTGGCCCGGTGCCTGAGGCCCCCGACACAAGCATTATGCTAACCATTGGGTCATTCCTGGTATGTGCAAAAAATAATCCACCAAGTGTGGACTACACTAGGCTAAAACACACAACAATACTACTGCCATGCAAACCATAATTCCACACCTATCAGTCACATCTAAAGGAAAATGGGCCCGACCTTCAGATGGACAACTACCCGAAGCCTGTGACACAAGTACTATGCTGAACATTGGGTCATTCTATTCCTGTATGTGCATCCACACAACAATACTGTTATAATGCAAACCATACTTGCACATCTATCGGCCACGTTCGAAGGAAAATGGGCTCGGGCTTGGATGGTCGGGTGCCCGATGCCCCAGACACAAGCACTATGCTGACCATTGGGTGTTTCTAATCCGGTATGTGCATCCACACTAGGATGAAACACAAATCGGTACTGGTATCACACAAACCATACTTCAACACCTAATGGCCGCGTCCGTGCACGTCTGAAGACAAATGGGCTCGGGATTCAGATGGCCGGGTACCCAAGGCCCCCAACACAAGCACAACGCAGACCATTGAGTCATTCCATTCCGATTTGTGCAAAAAATAATCCACCAAGTGTGGACTACACTAGGCTGAAACACACAACAATACTATTGTCATGCAAACCAAAATTCCACACCTTTCAGCCACGTCCGCCTACGTCCGAAGGCAAATGGGTCCGGGCTTCAGATGGTCAGGTGCCCAAGGCCCCCAACACAAGAACTACACTGACCATTGGGTCATTTCATTCTGGTATGTGCAAAAAATTATCCACCAAGTGTGGACTACACTAGGCTGAAACACCGAACAATATTGTTGTCATGGGAACCACAATTCCACACCTATCAGTCGCATCCGCCCGTGTTCGAAAGAAAATGGGCCCGGGCTTCGGATGGCCTAGTGCTCGAAGCCCCTAACACAAGCACTATGTTGAACATTGGGTCATTCCATTCCGGTATGTAAATCCACACTAGGCTGAAACACACAACAATACTGCTATAATGCAAACCACACATCCACACCTATCGACCGCGTCCGCCTACGTCTGAAGGCTAATGGGCCCAGGCTTCAGATGGTCGGGTGCCCGATGACCCCGAAACAAGCACTACGCTGACCATTGGGTCATACCATTCCGTTATGTGCATCCACAATAGGATGAAACACAAATTGGTACCGGTATCACGCAAACCACACTTCGACACCTATCGGCCGCATCCGTGCACGTTCGAAGACAAATGGGCTCGGGCTTCGGATGGTCGGGTGCCCGGTGCCCTCGACACAAGCACTATACTGACCATTGGCTCATTCCATCTCAGTATGTGCATCCACACTAGGCTGAAACACAACTGTACTAATCCCATGCAAACCACACATCTACACCTAATGGTCGCATCAGCCCGCGTCCAAAGGCAAATGGGCCTGGGGTTCAGGTGGTCCGATCCTTGAGGCCCTTCGACACATGCTCTATAATGACCATTGTTTGATTCCATCTTGGTATGTGCACAAAATAATCCACCAAATGTGCACTACACTAGAATGAAACACACAACGGTAATGGTCCAATGCAAACCACCCATCCACACCTATCAAACCGCGTCCGTCCACGTCCGAAGGCAAATGGGCCCGACTTCAAATGGTCGGGTGCCCGAGGCCCCTAACACAAGCACTATAATGACCACTGGGTCATTTTTATCTCGTTAAGTGCACAAAATAATCCACCAAATGTGGACTACACTAAGCTGAAAAACACAATAATACTAAACGACATGTCCATATCTATCGTACATGTTGCCCGCGTCCAAAGCCAAATGGGCCCAGGGTTTGGGTGATCCAATCCCTGAGACCCCCAGCACATGCATTATAATGAACATTGGGTCAATCCATCTCGGTATGTGCATTAAATAATCCACCAAACACTAATTTTGATTTCGTTATTCTTGACTTGTTCTGTATTTAGGAAGATAAATCGTTTATGGTGGAAGTGGATAAATGTATTAACATAACGCATAAAGACTAATCATATAAAAATATGGTTAATGCCGG
>NW_010729185.1:869820-914281 GCF_000365185.1 Nelumbo nucifera
TATATATATATATATATATATATATATATATATATATATATATATATATATATATATATGTTTATATACATGATTCTAGGTCTTACTTTGCTAGCAATAATAATTTGTAAGATTATTAAATTATTAACTAATTAAATAATTTAGTAAAATAAGTAAATAAATAAATAAAACTTTGTATTATTAACACTAGATTGGTAAAGGCTATTTCATTATTTTTTTTTAATTTTTAAAAAGCATGGTTTAGCCCGGTTCGTGGCTCAGCAACAATTATATAATAAATTAATAATATAAAATTTTATTTTCAATTTTATTATATTATTTCATTTTATTATTGTATATAAGCAATTGTATACAGCCAAAACCATATTTTTTAATTTATGTTAATTTTTTCATTTTTTTTAAAATTTTTAAAAAACATGACTCAGCCTAGTTTGTGGCCTAGCTTGGCCTAAGACTTGGCTCGTAGACCAACCTAGTTTGTGATGCTGCATGTTGGTCTAGAAATCAATAAAACTCTTATAATCGGTTATACATTTCAAATTATAAAAACCTCATCAGGTCATTAGAGGCTTATGTGGCTTTTGCCAACATGGGACTCTTAATCCACGTTGGACACAACAAAAAAAGCATATGTTGAAATTTCCATTAATGCTGAATTATTTGAAAATTAAAGAAAAAAGGGTTTTCAATTTCTCTCCTACTCCCTTTGTCTTTTGATCTCCCTCCCACTCTCTCACTCTCCTAGTTGTCTCTCTCATAGTCATCTCTCTCTCTCCCTCTGTCTTACATTTTCTCTGTCAATTAATCTACCATTCTCCCTCAATCTCTCTCATCTTGTTTCTCGGTTAATCTTTCCTTCTCCCTCATTCTCTCTCCCAGTCAAATCTATCCTCCCTCAATCTCTATCATCCTCCCTCAGTTTATTTTCCACTCCCTCTCATATACGGCATTAACCAGGCTGTATTAAAGAACATAAGACCAACTTGGTATGAAATTTACAAAAAACTCTTGGTTATGAATTTACACCAACTTGATAGAAGTTTATAACTTGATTGTATAAGTGGTTGGTCTTATGTTCTAGTATACAGTTTGGTTAATACCATATAATTGTGTAAGAAAAAAAAAAAAGAACGAGAGAGGGAGTGGGAGAGAGACTGAGAGAGAATGATAGATATTGAGGGAGAAAGAGAGATCGATTAATAGAGAGAATGAGGGAGAAGGAGAGATTGACTAAGAAAGAGAATGATAGACCAACAGAGAGAGAGAGAGGATGTAAATATAAAAACTGATGTGGGGTGACCCAACCCAGCCCACGAACGCCAAATTCGGGAACGAGATCTGCTACAGCAGGGGTTACCATGCTCCCCTCGTACGGGGCCAATCACGAAGTGCCCACGCGCCCTCATAGAGCTCTCTAATCGCCCTCGTATGACACCCATCTCAGGCGTTCATCTCCACTTACCTCCAGGCAACTCAAGTATAAATAGGGGTACCCCCTCCAAGTAAGGAGAGGAGTCTAATACAATCGACATCTGGATTTGGAATTGGTCTCAAAAACTGTATTTTAGTTCCCCTCTTCGTACCCCGTACTAACTTGGCCGGCGGAGACTCTACCTCGGGTTCTCACACGGGGTCTCTGACATATTCTATCTTGTAGTACCTTGGCCACCTGCCTTTAGCTTCCGTAGTACTCGGAGCCTCCTCCGCCTCAGCCTGCATACCTCCGCCTCGGTAGCAACCTCTCCGAACCCTTGAAGCCTTCGGCCAGTCTCAGGAGCCTAGGGACGAAATTACTTTGTTGTCCTCGGCCAATCCGAGCACCAACAAAATCCGAAAACCATTTTTGTCTATTTTCAAATCATACAATTGTTAAGTAGAGAGACACAACTATGGGAGTGAGAAAGTGGGAGGGAGATCAAAAGACAGAGGGAGTGAGAGAGAAACTGAAAACCCTTTTATTATTTTCAAATAACCCAACATTAAGGGAAATTTTGGTAAAGGCTTTTTGATGTGTCCAAAATGAGTTAAGAGTCCCATGTTGGAAAAATCCACATAAGCCTCTGATGACATGGCAGGGTTTTTATAATTTGAAATGTAGAGCCAACTGTCAGAGTTTTGTTGGTTTTTGAACCAACTTGCTGCCTAATTTTAAATGTTTAACCGGTTAAGACTATAATTTCCCCCTTTTTTTGATAGATTATTAATTTGTGGTAAATTGGGCTTAGAAGTTAAAACCTAAAACTTACATCTTCTTTTGTGTTTTGATGAAATACCAAAACATCTCCTTAGAGTTTATGTACTTACTCACCCCTCATAGCTTGGACAGTTGAAACCTTCCATTCCTCTACTAACTTAACTACTTTCAATTGTAATATATGTACTCATCACCCTAGGGAGCTACTCTTTCATTTTTTTTTTTTTTTTGTCTTTCTCCATGGGGCTACATAAAGGGTTATCCCCAAACCCCATAAATCCCCCAAACCAAGTGTAGGTAGGATTCGGTTTAAGTGTTCTTTACAATCAATAGGAGACCTTACCAACCAGCCTAGTGATGAATAGGTTTTTATTCCTTGTTTAGAGTTGGCATGTATTTAAGAGATTATCAACAAATTGGGTTTGTTACAATTTAGGGATGTTCACTATATGGTCCAAACTGTTAGATCAAACGAAATCATAAATCGTAATATAATATAATATAATATAATATAAAATAAGATAATATAAGTAAAATGAGATAAGATAAGATAAACATATTTATCAAGTGCTCATTTAACGTGCTTATAATATTGAGTCTAGTACATCCGATCTCTATTTTCCAAGCCTTCATCGAACCCGTTAGTAAAGAAAACAATTGAAAGTTTCTATCCTATCTGGCTCTCCCCCCATCATCTCTATCTTTCCAACTTCAATTCGGCTCCCTCTCTATCTCTCCATTTTTTAATTTTTTCGTCTAATTATCTCTACTCTATCTCCTCCCACTCCAACTCAATGGAAGGTCAAAGTGTAGGGTCTAGATTCAAGGCCAAGACATGAGAAACTGAGAGTATAGGAACAATTGATTAAGGAATTAGGAGAAAAGAATTCGGTTAAAATATCAATTATTTTTTTTGGAATTTTTGGACCAAAATTTTGATATTTTTTTATTTTTTAGTATATGTTTAAATTTGCATGTTTTTAGTAGGAGAAGGTTTAATAATATATTTATTTCGAACATTTTAAATGTGAATATTGATGCATATTCTAATTTTTTACTGTACTACATTTATTGAACTGAATTTATTTGCCTCGTTCAAATGTTTTTTTTTTTGTGTGTGTGTTTTGTTATAAACTGTATATATTTAAGTTGTAAACACTAAATAGATTTATTGTTTGTTCCAAACATATATTTACATATAAATATGGTTGAATGTATTAATGTATTAATGCCCAAACTGTATTAGAAAATGCACTTGGTCTGAAAATTTCTCAAAGCATAATTTATTGGTTTGGCCTGAGATATTTTCTAAATCGTTGGCCTCCACCGTAATCTGACCCAATTTAACAAAATGCAATTTTTAAACATTTCCTGACCCTATAGGATTCAACCCAATGACCCACAAGTTGCTAATTAGAATTTTTGTATGATTTCCTTTTAATTTTGTCTTTTTTATGTTATTAATTATTAATGTGAGTCTTCTTATTGCATTTTTCATAACACATTTATGAAAATTCAAAAGCCATTAAAAATTTTCTCTGTGGAAAATATATTATACAAATGTTTCAAATTCTATCTCACATATGCAAACAATGGCTATTGAGGAGTAATATCAATTTTAAAAGAAAATTTGATAATTTATCGTTAAGGCTGTGTTTGGTTTGAACCCCTACCTTTTCCTTCAAACCAA
Organism: Nelumbo nucifera; assembly: GCF_000365185.1. The sequence goes on from NW_010729185.1 coordinate 873,705, forward strand.
ACAAAGGGTGAGGGTATTTCGATAAAATGCCTATTCTTATGCTTTCAAAAAAAAAAAAAAATGCCTATACTTTTCTTGTCTTGATCTTTGCAATAAACAAACCCAATAATTTTGTGGTCAAAATTATAGGTTTCAAGTAAATAGAGAAACCTAAAGGGATCGAAGGTCTTAGGTAAGTTAGGTAGCAAAGCTAATTTAATTGCAGCCAAAGCTGACCTTTGCTTTACATTTTCCATTAATTTCCAATCTGGTAGAGTCCTATCCAGGGTCCAGGGATATTAACGCTGAACCTCTTTTCGAAGAGGGAATTCCCCCAATATGCATAGTTTTGTATTGTAATCAATATGTCGGACTCAGATTAGACATAAAACTGTTTTCAACATTGCTTTATGGGCCAAACGGCTTGTCTGCAGTCTGATTAAATTATTCCTCTCATTCGAATAAAAAATATAGTTTTTACCAACTCAACTTCTTAAGAACTAGGCAGCCCAAAAATTGTTTTGAATTTTTATTGCCAATAGGTCCAACCATTTGGTCCATTCCAAGTCTGACAAATTGTCCTCAGATAAGGAAAAGATCCACATTATTATTTACGGGTTACCAATTGGCCCATATTTCTTATAAAGTCATCTCAACCGTCATTTATTTTGACAAGAGATTAGGACTTGACAAATGATGAGGTGGAGGGCCTACATTCTCTTTGTAGAGTGAAAAAAAAGACAAGGAGAAATAATAAAACTACTTAGGCTGTTTGATTAATTACAGTTGAAGTGTTTGAATTGAATGGGTTTGTTGATTTATCTTTTATAAATCAAAATGGGTTTGCCGAGTTCCTTTTCTACCTTGTTGATTTATCTTTTATAAATGGGTTTGTTGATTTACTTAGGGAAAGGAAGGCAAAATAAAAATTGATTTAATTAAGTTGTGACACCTTCCTTTTTCTACCTTGTCTTTCAAACCAAATACAGCTCTAGTGAATAAGTTTGCTGAGTTCAGCTTCAGTGAGAATATTTCTGTACTTATGTGGTTTATTTAATAGGGAGATATTCTCAATGCAAGGTTATAAAAAGCTGTTAAAACAATGTGAGCACACATTTGCCTGATAGAAGTCGACCTCTAAGTTGCAAGGTCTTTAATAACTAAAATCGAAGTTGTTTTGATTAGTTATTATGCACTCAAATATTATGATATTTAAATATTTTATCCATTAAGGCTCCATTTGGGAATAGCACAAATACAAATATATTCTGGTAAATACAAATATGTGCAGTTCATACACATAGGCTTCTTTTGTATTTGCATTGAATAAATTTGTATTTGTATATTTCTCAAACATAGCATAAAAGTCAAAGCAATAAGTCATTTTAAATTAGGCACTTCAATTATTATCAAATGACCCTGAAATTTCTCACTTATGCTATGTTTGATTTGAAGGATGTAGACTTATAGAGTAGGGAAAGGAATGAAAATGCAGGAAAACCTATACAAGATTAATAAAGGTTTTTCTTCCTTTCCTTTCTTTCCCTACTTTTTCCTTCAAACCAAACATAACCTTAGGGCGTACTTACTACTATGGTGAGTTTGTGTTCTAATTAGTTTCAGAAGAATGCACTACATTGGACATGCTTTCTTTTGGAGCATGGTATGTTCTAGAACCAACAATTCATGGTTCTAAGTGCACAAAATATCATAACATTTTAAAAATGGTTATTTTTTGTGTTCTAAAACGCAACACACTTCATTACCTTCAAAATTGATTCAGTACATAGGGTTCGATTATGACACCAGAAAGACATGATCATATCAAAAGGATTTGAAATCAATCAATCAGTACTATACAAATGGTAACTGATCATATGGTATTCATCAAAATTCACATGGGTTTTGATTGGTCAAATCTCTTCTAATATCAAACTTTTATATGGGTCTAAGTCTCCACTACAGCAAACCAGAGAATAAGACACCAATTGATGGATACTATACTTTTTTTTTATTATTTTGACAGGCTACAAAATGGGAGTAGCCCATCCCCCATCCCTGAACCCCCCAACCCTGGTGGCAACAAGATTATCCCAGATCTCCCTAACAGCGAGATCATGCATACTCCTACAAATGGGGATATCATACCTCTTCAGCATTATAGATTTTCTCATTACATTTCAAAATCCAATACTTTAAGAACACACCCCACTAGAAATGGAAATGGAGCTGATTTGGAGCATGGATCATATTCCCCATCCTCGACCTTGATTCCCATTGGAGATAAAATTACCTTTCATCCTTAATCCTCAATGGAAACAGGTTCTCCATGCAAAACCATGGCAATGTAAATGATTTGAGTATAAATTTTGACCTATTTTTGTTTCAAATTTTAGCTTATTAAATAAAGATTTGCCTTTTTTTACATTTACACTCTTGTGCATTTATATTAATAAAAAAATTACACTACAACCAAACACTGCCTAAATTTTAAAATTAGGCCCATTATCTTGGAACACAACATAGAGAACATGGTACAAAAGCTGAAATAGGCTCCACAAGTTCCCCTCATCATTAATTGGCGAACTCAAATCCCTTCCCTTGCCATCTTTCAACTTGTATACAAAGTGCCAATACAGGGTAAAGGGCTGATGTGAATAGACTACAGAGCCACTACAGAAAGTGTGGATTGATCACATCACATCATACCTTCGTAACACACAACACAAGCCAGTCCCACCCAATATTTTGAACAGTCTAAGCACAATATAACTAGTCAAGCGAGTGATATCATCCGAACCGTCCAGTGTTGAATTGATTGATTTTGGAGGGAAAACTTACAAAAAGTGGGCTCCACCAGCCTCGCCATCCCCGCCCTGTTCACCTAACCTAACTATTATGCGTTCACGTGAACGGCGAAACAAAACATGTAGAGAGTAGAGAGAGATGGTCTTAGACACGTGGGCTCATGGCAGATCCACCTCTCAGCCTTGGAGAAGAGAACTGGCTGGGGCCTGGGGTTGTTCAGTTACAAGTAGTTGGAATCGGTCAGCACTCAACAGTCAGCAGCATTCAGCTGCAGCAGCAATCCCCCGGGTGGGATTGTGGGAATTGGGAAAGCACATATACTCCCTTCACTGGAGTTGGTCCCACCACGGGACATGGGAGATTCATTTAAACCCTAGCCATTGGATCCGAATACTAACCCACCGGTGGGATCCACTTGGGCCTTAATTTGAACCCGGTTGAGAGTTGAGAGTCTTGAGACCCATCACAGATGTTGGTTGCATGCCCATCTCTTGCATGTACGGCACGTGTTGCGAGATTCTTTCACGCCGTCCATGCCCGTCGCAGAGTCACAGCAGTAAGCGGCCTAGTGGCCGCTGCAGTGAAGTGTGAAGCCACCACCCTCCACTCTCTTCCCCTTCCATTCCATGGAGTCGAAAGTCGAGGAGGAGGAGGAGGAGAGGATCAGAGGAGTAAGAGAGAGTAGGGTCTAGCCATCCGTCTAGGGGAGAGAGAAGAAATGCACAGGTTGTGAGTCAGACTCTCTCTCTCTCTCTTTATCTCTCTCTCTCCTCCTCGCTAGCTATTAGCTAAAGCGTCGTCAGTCACCCTTTCAAACGCGCGAGGGAGGGAGTGATGCGCGTAAGCCATGCGAAAGCCACGCACATCCCAAACTCACTACCTCATGCAGCCGTGGCGTAGATTCTACCCTCCACCTGTTCTATTCTCTCTTAACCTTTTAACTGCCTCAACAAATGACCACCCTTATAAATATACCTCCTTTCAATGTTTCAATCTCAATTTTGGGTTCACTAAAATTCTCTTTTCCTCTCTCTCTCTCTCTCTCTCTCTTCCTCTTTTCTCTCTCCCTCCCCACATACACATACACTCACACAGCCACACTACATACAAAGTACACAAGTCATGAATAGCCAAGTTCAGGGGAGGTTCTCAGAGTTCTATGAGAAATGGCTCCACCAACTTGAAACAAACCTTCAAGAGTTGTTGTCTGTCCCAAGAGACCAGTCTCACGAGGCAAAACATCGAGCCCTGGTCATTAAAGCCGTGACCCACTACAAGGAATACTACACTGCTAAGTGGGCAGCGGCTCATGAAGACATTCTGGGCTTCTTCTGTCCCCCATGGCTGACCCCTCTAGAGAATGCTTACATCTGGATGACGGATTGGCGACCCTCGGTGGCCTTCCGCCTCGTACACTCGCTGCGACACACACATGTCCCCGGGCCGAGCCTAGAGCACATGTCGGAGGAGCAGTTGAAAAGGATGGTGGAGCTTCGGACGAGGATCAGGTCGGAGGAGCAGAAAGTGGAAATGGAAATGGAGAGGCAGCAGGTGGGGTTGGCGGACAGGCGCATGGTTGAGTTGGCTCGCCTCGCAACCCGAGTCAGAAATGGGGAGGTGGTGGGCGAGTTAGACGGGTTCGTGGATGCGGCTTTGAAGACGGTGTTGGAAGGATTGGAACGAGTGATGAAGACCGCCGATTGCCTTCGCCTGAAAGCATTGAAAGGAGTGCTGGATGTGCTCACACCCTTGCAGTGTGTGGATTTCATGGCGGCAACGTTGATGCTGAAGATTCAGATGAGAAGGTGGGGAGAGAAAAGAGAGCTTGGCCTTGGCCATGATAATTCAAACTAGCAGCTGGACCACTCGTTTTAAATTTTAATGCATGGTCACATGAGAGCTCCATGTCTCTAACAATGGAGACTATGGACTCAATGGCTCGCTTTTAGTGTTACAGACAGTTGTTCAGAATGTTTTCATGATAATGTGGATCCACAGAGTTAATATAATCCAGTCTAGAAAAATTGGAAGTTTCATAGGTTTAAAATATTGCACTTCACTTGCCTTGGGCCCTCTTTACTCTTTACAAATGGAGAAACCAATCTCTCTCTCTCTCTCTCTCTCTCTCTCTCTCTCTCTCTCTCTCCCTCTCTGAGTTCACTGCATCACTCATGCAGGCAAATCTAACTAGGATCTTCTATACCTAAATGTATTAAAAAATGTTCCAACAGAGGGAACCCGAAATCATTGCTCATTTAGGGCCCGTTTGGGAGGCTATAGCTTTGGTTAATCTGCTTTGGAAAAGCCACTTAAAAACCTTTTGGGGAAGCCATATTTTTCTAACTGTAAGACAGTTATTTAATGTGGGCTTTCTTTTTCATCTACAAGGTTCATCAATTAAATTTTTACCAAAATCCAATTTTATGAATTTATTGAAAACTTTGATAATAATCACACTGACTTTTGGGCCAGGCCCAGCCCATGTTACATGCAAGCCTGGTGAGAACCCATGTCAGACTAATTTTGAAGTTCGCCAACGTGGTTGGTTTTAAATTTTGAAATCAGAGAACAACCAACTACAGATTCACAAATGGAGTTCTCTTTGTCTAACTTGTGGATACCGATGCATCAAAATGCTGCAAATGTTTCCCATTTTGAAAATCTAAACGTAGCTTTCTAAAAAAAAATAGCTTTTTGATTTAAAAATAATAAAATATTGGTTTTCAAATATTTGCTTACGTTTTTACCATAATAATTATGTTTTCTGACGTTTTTTTTTGAAAGATAAAGTTAATATATTAGAGAGATGAAATATTTACAAATTCATTTACCCTTGCAGTTCCAACAGGATAGTCATACATAACAAAAAATTACAAAATAAAACTTCACATTTGAAAGGTTAATAACTAAGTTTCTGGTCTTCGATCACTTGCCTTAAGGCTCGAACTATCTGTTTATAAAACCAGTTCTGGATCTCTGTTAAGGCCCGCATAATAGCAAAAATTCAGCTTAATCAATAGAGGTAATTATCATATCAAAACTGAATAAAGAGTCAGACCTAAATCAATTTTCCTTATAAAGATTAAATCAATAGATTGGTTGATAGGAAGCAAAAACTATTGAGTAGTGGAATGCATATCAAAACCATGAGAAATATTGGACTCATTTTGGGCATATTAAATATAATAATAAGCAATAGTAATTCATCCTAAAATTTGCAAAAATAATTGATTGTATGTGATGATTCGTGTTTCGGTAGTTGAATAATTCTTAGCTTGGATGCCTAGTTGAAGAATTCCTACGGATGTTTAGTTTAATAATTTCTATTTGGAATGTAGCTCAGATGCCTAGCTAAATGATTCCTATCTGGAAGGTGACTCGGATGCTTGATTGAATGGTTCTTAACTGGAATGTGGCTCTGATGCATAACTGAATGGTGGCAAGTTGTATAGCTTATTGGGGCGACTTATAGGGAAACAATGTCAGAGTGCCTAGGTTGTTTTACCAAGGGTGGCCACTCCGATGCTTAACTCAGCGAGTTGGAGATTTTTTAAGAGAGCTAAAAGCTAGATAGAGAGCTGCGAGAGCTAAATTGTGCATCTACCTTCCGAGGTTGGAGGTAAGACCCTTATATAGGTATTGTTTGGCGTGGGTTTCACGCATCACGTTCAAGATGTCCGGAAAAATGTGCCTAACTGATCCGAAGTCCTCAGAGGTAGTTTTGCACATAGGCCAATCTTTGTGCCTTACTCAATTTCCTCTGAAACATCCGGTGTGAGAGATGACATCCGAGAAACCTAGGAGTGACGAGATGCATGCAGAGTTGTTCAGCGAGCATGTCTCGCAGGTTGCCACCTGGACCTCAATTAGGTCAGCAAGCCCTCGAGGGAGGTCACTCCTCACGTTGATGTTACTTCAACCAGTACTAACGAGGTACCACAAGTTGGCCCTAGGCGAGGTGCTGCTAGCCGTGCACGTTAGGGTGCCCGAGTGTAGACAAGGTCACCAGGTCGCCAAATCGGCGATAGAGGCATGTTGCCAGTCGGCAGTAGAGGCAAGTCGCGAGGTGGGCGGCAGAGGTAGGTAGCCAGGTCAGCAACGGATGCAGGTCGCCAGGTCAGCAGCCGATGCAGGTCGCCAAGTAGGAGGCGGAGGCAGGTCACCAAGTCAGTGATAGAGGCAAATAGGTCACCCTGAGACTCCATCATTTTGGCTAAGACAAATCATCGCCTAGATGATACCAGTGTGTCATCCAACTATTTTGAGATGCCATGTATCATGATGTCAGTAGAGGGTCAATTCTACCCTCATTAGTATTTAATCAAAGTATAACGGTTATTTATACAAAGACACCCAGGAGCCTTGAAATATATTATTAAGATGTAAGTTCCTTTGGTACTGCAAAGAAAATAGCTTGAGTATATTTACAATCAATAAATAGATGCAAAAAGGATTCTATTGCTTCATGACATAGAACACAAAGTTTATCTTGAAATGTCTTTTCTGACCTGGCACCCTGATTTAGTGTGTCATATTTACACAAGAGACAAGACTTCTCTCTATAGTACTCAACCACTCAAAAATAAGTCTTTTTTTGGTAGAAGTACAACACGAGCAAGGGGTTAATGTTGAGCTTGGAAGGAAAAAAATAAATTACCTATCATAGTTGCTCTTTTTCATTGGGTATCACCTCCTCTCTAATAAAATCTTTTAAAAGGCATGAAACTGTCTAAAATACCTTATTTTTGACAAAAATGATTGTTTATAAATTTTCTATTCATATGAATTATTACTCCAAACTTATTTATATTTCAAATTTATCTTTCATATCAATAAGTCATTCTCTTTGTTTGTATTGTTTAAGTTTTTATTATTTTTTCATAGAAATCAGTCTTAATAGTAATTTTATCAGTATTTTAGACATTTTTATACCTTTTTCAGAAGAATTCTACCAGAGGGGTATTTTGCAACTGTATCAGTACCCTTTTTCATTTTAAACAGGCTTACAAGAATAACTATAATTTTTTTTACTTTTAATAGCTTAGGAATAAATCGTTTTCTTTTCAGAAAAATAATTGAACATTAATGAATTCTCATTTTATTTTCATTCTTGCTTTAAACCCAAATTTACTGTTATGTGCATTTATATGTTAATCCCCAACTTGGGAGTGACAAGCAGGTGTTGATGCATAGAGTGTGGGTTGTTGACATTTTGAATGTTTATAACTTTGTAATGAAAATCAGAAATCTGCATTGATCCCGTTTGTACTTTTCCATTATTTTTAAGTATTTATTTGAATAAGTAATTATTAATTATTTTAAATGAGATTGTACTAATAAGTAGCTCTTGAGAAAAAAAAAGACAAAAATACTTATTTCAGTTTTTTTTAGCTTCATGGGGCTACACAACGGAAGGTAGCCCACCGCCCCACCCCATCCCCTTAAAATCCCAACCTTGGTGGCAGTGGGATTTGATTATGCTACAATAAGTCCATTTTAAAAACTCAAAATTTTGACTTAGTGGGTGTTTAGTTTTGTGGACATTTATTCAATAAACATTATCATTTCAGCAATTTCCCTTACTCTTTTGCTCTTTTATATGCATCCAGAATGGTAAAATTGGACTTTGATTTTTTTACACACCTACCGTTTAAAAAAGTTATTTTTTTTTAACTTTCACAAATAATTAGGCATTTTTTCATTGTTATGCTCATGTAGTGCTTAGTGGCGTTAAATTATCATAAACGATTATAATTACTATCTTTCTCAATTTTACAAACAAATAAAATACAAACATTAAATAAAAAAACATAAACATAACCAAATGGGGGTTAAGATAATGTATTTAATATTTTTTACATCAAACACTGAATAGCACTTATTGATATACTTATTATTATAAGCACTTATTTATTTAATAGATACTCTCAAACGGGGGTTAAGATAATGTATTTAATATTTTTTATCTAAATCGAATTGGTAAATAATTACTTTATATTAAAAACACATTTCTTACTTTTTATAATCAGAAAAAAAACATTCACGTTGAAAAACACGCTTAATTAAATATTTCAATTATTGATAATTAATTTCGTTTCGTTTATTACTGAAAAATCGTTTTGTTTAGTTTTTCACTTTTGCTAGACCAGTAGTGCAGTCTCCCTTCCCCAAAGAACAATTCGTGTTTATCCACGTAGACTGCACGCGCCAGCTACTTGTGTAACGGTTGCCAAAACCTCCTGTATAAAATCCCAAACTCACACTCTGCTCCTCTGCTCTGTACTCTCTGTCGTCTCTCTCTCCTCCTCTCAGGCTCGGCTCAGATCATGAACCCAATACCAGCCAAAACATTTTTCGAGCGCTTCCACAATACATGGCTTCAGCATCTCCACCTCCTCCTCAGTCAACTCTCCGCCGCTCCAAAACCCACCAGCCCTGAAGACCACCGATACCTCAGCCAACTCGCCGACCGGGTCATGACTCACTACGAGGACTACTACCGAATCAAGTCCCACGCCGCCAAGCACGACGTTCTCGCCATGTTCAGCGCCCCCTGGACTACCTCACTGGAGAGCTCCTTGCACTGGATAGCCGGGTGGCGGCCTACCACCGTGTTCCACATCGTCTACACCGAGTCCAGCGTCAGATTCGAGGCCCAAATCGTTGATCTCCTCCGTGGCCACCGTACCGGCGACCTTGGGGATCTGACACCACGTCAACTCACACGAGTCAGCGAGTTGCAATGCCAGACGGTGAGGGAGGAGAACGAGATAACCGAGGAGCTGTCCCAGTGGCAGAACAACTCGTGCGACCTCGTCTCCCCGTCCGCCAATATGGAGGCGAATATCGAACGGTTGGTGGAGGTGCTGGAGAAGGCGGACGATCTACGGCTGAAAACGCTCCGGAGAGTTGTGGAGATCTTGACCCCACAGCAGGCCGTCGAGTTCTTGATCGCCACAGCCGAGGTACAGCTTGGCATTCGTGGGTGGGGGCTAGAGAAGGACCGTAAGCGAGAGAGCATGTGATCGGGATCTGATTCCGACCTCATATCATCACTTGCACTCTTTAATCTGCATGTTATGGTCTTCAACTCTTCGTTCATCTATGGTGTAGGAGATCAGAATTCCATTCGTTCACCATTTTTCTGTATCTGTATGTCTCTCTCTATCCATCAGTGATAGGGGGTCCCGCCTTTTTCATATTTCATTCCATCAAAGCCGTTCATTCATTCGCTATGTGTACCTGTGAACTGTGATTTAGAAAGTAGTACGTCGACGCGGCGTAGCGAAACGCATGCACAAAAACCTAAGAAGTAGAGAATGAACCAATTAGGGGGGGCCCAGGCTGCATGATTCCACCTGACGAAACAGTAGTCATAATGCATGCGTTGCCTCACGCAACCAGGTGCTCTCTCTCTCTCTCTAAAGAAACTGTTTCGTCACTCGTCAGCTCCCCCCCCAGAGAATGAAATTTGTATTTCAATCTGGCATGCAGGGAGACACGTGTGTGGAAGGCACCACGTGTCCATGAACGAATGCAGTATAGAGGTGGAGGGTCTGGGTGCCTCCGAAAGTTTGCAGGTCGTCAAATTGGAATATTTCTTTCTTAGCATACTGGTGGCCGTGGCCTCCACCTTGTATCATATATATAGTGATTGGTGAATGATGCCCTACTAGATAGTAGATATTGGACCCCTAGACCCTAGTTGTTGTTGGCCGGTGGGGCAGTGTTGGCAGACCGGATCGGCCGAAAATTGATTGAACCGGTCGAGTCCACAAAACCCATCAGAAAACCGGTTTCAGCTTGTTTGAAACCAAGCTATACATGAGATATCATGTAGGAGAACGATTCTCTATCTGAGATCAAGCTTTTGAAGATAAAGAATTGAGCTCTCACTCACTTTTGTTTTTTGGCTACTAGAACTCTGACTCACTTGGAGATTATATTTATAGGATTAGCAAATCTTTCTAGTTTAATTTTATTTTAATAGAACACGCAGTTTCCAACTTGATCTGCTTACAATCCATATCTATTTCTATGTCGAGCCAAGTTAAACAATAAAATGAGATACAGAGAGAAATGAGGTGGGCATGTTTGGGTCTTTTACAGATTTTTTTAAGAAAAAATAATCATTTTTTTTTTTGGGAGTTAGAGGAGGGTTAGAGAGTGATCGTTTGGTTTGTGGGAATGGGAGTCTGGAATCGAAATCAGCTATTTCAATTCTAACATGGAATCGAAATCCCATTTTTCAATCTCATTTTCCCTGCCCTTCGAGAATGAAATTCCACTTCAATTCTTATTCCCATTCCTATCTGAACCAATCCGATCTACCTTTGAGAATGAAATTCAATTCTCATTTCGATTCTGCAAATCAGACGGACTCTTAGCGTTAGAATATGTTCCTGATTCTAGTGGCCCGGCCCACTCTCATGATGCTGAGCCTGAGTGTTCTGTTTTCTCTAATAAGGTGTATGAGAATAATGGTCGAATTACCTTTATAGACATAATTTACATAGATAAGGAGGAGAGAGAGGAGGTCCATACACACACCCCCCCTTAAGCACAGTCGGGAGAGACATGGTGAGCTTGTGTTTGGTGAGAACATCTGCTATTTGATCCGTTACATCAAGATGTTTAGCTGCAATTTTCTCCCGAATGAAGTGGATATCCAATTCGATGTATTTGGAGCGAGAATAAAGTGCATGATTGTTAACAAGAAATTTAGCCCCTATGTCACACCATATTAAAGGAGTTGCAGAGAGGGAGATACTTAGTTCTTAGAGGAGCAAATGAAGCCACAAAATCTCAGTAGCCGTAGAGGCTAAGCTACGATATTCTGATTCAGTGCTGGATCGAGCCACTGTAAGTTGAGAAATTAGGTTAGGACCAAGAAACACACAATAACCACTGGTACCTTTTAGATATCGAAGAATCCTCTTTACAGCAGCCCAATGGATCGTAGTAGGAGATTGCATGAACTAATATATCTTATTTACAGCAAAAGCAATTTTTGGATGAGTAATGGTTACATACTAGAGAGCACCAACAATACTGTAGAAGAAAGGTTGATCAGTGAGGGGTTCACCCTCCGATTTGGTGAGACAACTGGAGGCTGGCATAGGAGTGGAGAGAGGTTTGGCATCATGAAGTTGTCCTCGATGCAGAAGATCATCAATATACTTATGCTAAGAGATGAAAACCATTCGATGATCGGTGAAGTTCAACACCTAGAAAATAATGTGCAGAGGCCAAATCATGAATAGAAAACTGAGAAGCAAGATGTTGAATGAGGGTGTTAGTAGTAGAGGAAGAGGATCCTGTAATGATGATGTCATCCACATAAATAAGAATTAAAATGATGTCAGATCGAAAACGGGAGATAAAAAGGGAGGCATCAGCACGAGATTCTAGAAATCCAAGAAAGAGAAGAAATTCACACAACCTAATGAACCAAGCTCAAGGTGCCTATTTCAAACCATAGAGAGATCGATGGAGACGACAAACATGTGTTAAACCATAGAGAGATCGATGAAGACGATAAACATGTGTTTGAAATCTATGATCAACAAAGCTAATTGGTTGTTTCATATATATTTCTTCTGAAATGTGGCCCTGTAGAAAGGCATTACTAACATCCAATTGGCGAACATCCCAATTAAAGGAAACAACAAGAGATAGTACTATGTAAATGATGGCTGGTTTGACAACAGGACTGAATGTCTCATCATAGTCAAGGCCAGCTTCCTGAGAGAAGCCTTTGGCAACAAGTCGCGCTTTGAAACACTCAATCGAACCATCAGGCTTGTGCATGATTTTAAAAACCCATTAGTTGTCAATAATATTCTTATCAGGTGGGGCTGGGACAAGAGTCCAAGTTTTATTTTGAAGTAAGGCTCTATACTCATCAGTCATTGCAGGAACCCATCGAGGATCCTTGTGAGCTTGAGAATAACAAGTTGGTTCAGATTTAGGAAGAGGACTAGCAAGTAAGGCATACCTCAGATTGGGCTTGAATATACCATGTCGAGATCGAGTGGTTATCGGATGCAAAGAAGAAGAAGGTGGTAAAACGAAAGCAACAGATTCAGTAGTGGAAGTGGAAGGTGGGGGCACAACATCCTAAGGAGACAATGGAGAGGATGAAACTTCGCCTGGCAATGCAGTGTCTGAATCAGCAACAAGGGGAGGAGCCCCAACCGGAGGAGGTGGAGTCAAGGATGGTGGTGATGCAGTATCCGTGGTATGGAGAAACAGAAAATAACCCCCCTTAAAAATAACATTGTAAGAGATGAAGATTCGTCCCGTAGAGTGATGCAAACAAACATATCCTTTATGAGAATTAGAATACCCAAGAAATACACATGAAAGAGAGTGAGATTGTAATTTGTACTTATTATATGGCCGAACATGTGGAAAGCATTCACAACCAAAGGCACGAAGTTCGAGGTAGTCCAGAGGACGACCGAATAATTTCTCAAACGGAAAGCATGATCCAAGAACCAAACTAGGAAGCCGATTAATGAGATAGGCGGTAGTAGAGAAGGCTTCGAACCAATATTTAGGAGGGACTCCAACATGAGTCATAAGAGCAATACCAGTCTCAACAATATGGTGATGTTTGCGTTCAGCTCGCCCATTTTGTGCCTATGTATATGGATAGGATATACGGCGAGAGATACCCACATGATTAAAATAATTTTCAAAGGTCTTAATTTCAAAGCCACCATCACTTTGAAAATATTTAATTTTAGAATCAAGTAGTAATTCAACATTAGCTTTAAATTTCAAGAACACATTAAAAGCCTCATATTTGCAGGTGAGTGGAAAAATCCAACTATACCAATTGAAATCATTAACAAAAATAACATAGTAATGATAGGCAGAAGCAGATGTCATTGGAGAGGGTCCCCATAAGTCATAATGAATTAATTCCAAAAGAGATTTACTAATAGTATGGTTTATGGAAAAATGAAGTACATGACTTTTGGCCATTGAGCAAGCTGAACAAAAATTAAATGCAATACTAGAAATTATCGGTAAATGCTAAGAAGAAATAATTTCTTAATCATATCCATCATAGTCAGAATGGATTTGCAGTTTATTGAGATCTGAAGTGAGGTGATGTGTTGCTCCAGAATCAGGAAACCAGATATTTGTATTCTGCTTGTTGCTGCCGGAAGCAGTCGTAAATGCCAGGGATTGTGGTCGTTTAGGGCTCTTCAAACTGTCAATATGTGCAAGGAGTTTCTGACAATACCTAGCAAAATGATTTCGTCCTCTACAAATCTGGCAGGGATTATTACTGTATTTTGAGGGCTTGGTGGATCCATTACCAATTTGAGGTATATCAACTTTATTATATTTCTTGGAATCTTTCCCTTTAGAGGCAAGATTCGCAAAAGGAGAGGTAGCTTGTGCAATTACTGAATGAAGCAAACAATTTTCATGAGTGATAAGCATGCCTTGTAAGCTAGCAAATGATAGTCCATCTGTTCGGGTAATGATAGCTATAGAGAAAGCATCATAGTCTGGACCGAGGCCATTGAAAGCATGATGAATTAGCTGCGAATTTGTCAGAGGCTCTCCAATTGCGGCTAGCTTGTCACCAAGTACCTTGAGGTTTTGCAAATAGTCAGTCATGGAGAGATCATTCTTTCATAGTGCTCCGAGTTCGTTTTTGAGACCAACGGCACTAGCTGTTCATCGAGGAGAATAAAGGCTCTCGAGGGTTTTCCAAACATCCTTGCTGGTTTTGCTTCCCACGACCTGCGCTAGTGCTATTTCCATCAGAGATGATAACAGCCAGTTAAAAATATAACGATCCTGCTTAACCCATTATGTTTAGGGTTCTGTCATCGAGTGAGATGGACAAGGGGTTGTCCCATCGACATATCCAAGGAGCTCATGGCTCAGAAGGGCATTTTTAACCTGAAAATTACATACAATATAGTTGGAACCATCCAACCAAACCGAAATCAACTGAGGAATGTGATTCCTCGATGCTCCGAAGTTTATTTGATTGATCGAATTGGTAGACATGTTGGAAGACATGACAAAAAACCTGAAGAAGAAAAAAGAAAAACTACTTAAAAAGGAGAGAAAAATGAAACAAAGAACTGCTTATGGCTCTGATACTATATGAGAATAATGGTCGAATTACCTTGTTTGTCTGTCATTACTGATATTTATAGAGTACAAGAGTGGGTAAGTCCTATCTTAGTTAGGATAGATTAGATATAATCCTAATTGGGATAGAGCTTATCTTACTAGGATAAGTTTATCCAGAGATAATCTACAGAGATAAGGATTATTTACAAAAGAGAGAAATACAGTATGAGAGGTAATTACAATATAAACTGAAGTGGGAGTCTACGGGGTGAAGGGGGAGAGAGAGGAGGTCCACGTGTATGCACCATGCAGTGCATGTGCCATGCATGTTATTGTTTACAAGGTGTTGAGGCTGTTGCGTTTGAAAGCGGTGTGAATGTATTTTTACACCGATGGAGTTATACATCGATTGGTTTAAAAGTGAGTATCATTGCTGCAAATTTCACATTATTTTTATCAAAGTTACATGTACACTGGAGTTATACATCGATTAGTTTAAAAGTTTTAAATACGAATCAGTATTATTGACGTAATATTTACATAATTTTTATTGAAGTTATATTTACACCGATTATCCATATAAAACTTGATATGCTTGGAGTTATATATTGATTTTCAGTGTTTAATTATACTCCGTGGTTTCATGGAAGTTTCAGGTTTTTGGAACGGGAACTTATTCTGTGAGTTCTTGCCTTAGTGGTTTCAGGTCGGTTCCAGGGTTTACCCATGCCACGTGTTGCTAGGTCAGTGAAGGGCCAATTCACCCCTCATCAAATAGGATTTTAGAAGATGTTAAACTCTCAATCTAAAAAAGATTTATTCACTCAAAAAAAAAAGTGATAATTCCACTTTCTTAAAATTCACACACTTAGCATCCTAATCCTAAAAAGTGGTCACTTCAAATGTTATGGTAGTAACTGAATTTTATTCAAAGACAATCATTTTAAAAGTAATGATTAAACAATTAATTTAACTTAAAAATATTCAAAATATTAAATGGATAAAAATAAATGAAATTCATAAAAATGACTAAACAATTAATACAAATGGTGTAAAAAATGACTAAACAATTAATTGCAAACTAGGTTTAACTTTTTTGAAGACTTTGAAGTCATTTGTGTGGAAGAGGCCCTAATTACCTTTTCTCTAAACTTCTTTATTTTTTTCGTTTCATTTTTTACTTATTTATTGGTTGAAAGGGAAATTTCTATTCTGTTGTTCAATGAATTTTCATGCCTCAACTCAACACAATGAATAGCATGCCCACTAGCTTTGGGTTGAGTGTCAGGCTTCTTTTTGAGAACGTTCCAGTTAATGCAAACTTCATTTTTCTACTTGGGCTCGTAGGAACATTGAAAACTTTTTCTAGTAAAATTAAGGAAATAGTGGGCAAACCCACTATGGCCAAAATTGATGTATTTGAACTTTTGAAGAGAACTGCCTACCGATTGTATTTGGGCTGCATGGAAAGCACATATTCAAGGGACAAACTATAGAGAGCATCCTATTATAATCGAGGGTGATTCATTATTGGTCATCTCGTGCCTCGGCAAAAAGGTGGAAGTTCCTTGGAATTTGAAAGGTATCATCTCTTGTTTCTTGAGGAGGAGAGTTCTATTTGAGGGAGGTCTTTGGTACTAGCATTTTTCAGAGAAGCTAACTAGGTGGCAGATTGGCTTGCTCATGAGAAGCTCTTTCTTCTTCTACCCCTTAACCTAGATTTTTGTATCAATTCCCTTCCCCCTTCCCTTCTTATTTGTTTTGCAGATTTTTGAGGACATACTACCCCCCGTTGTGTGTAGTACACTTCTTCGCTTTTCAAAAAAAAAAGATAAACTTTTGAAAATGGAGTTATTTTAGCAACAATAGGCCCACAATGATTGGCTGTAACCTGTAAGCTGGTGACAGACAAACCAAATTCTTTCATCTTTCCATGGTAAATTGAAAGCGCCACAATGGCATTCATTATTGGTTTTGTGACAACCATGTTGTAAGAGGGTGGCTTTACATAAGTACACAATTCAGCCAACTCGGGAATTGAACCCAGGCCAATTTGGTTAATTAAATTTAAGTACTCAATTTTCCAATACAATACCATTTAATTTTTTTTTTATAGAAACCGAGAGGGGCTACACAAGACGGAGGATAGCACATCCCCATAAATCAAACTTACAAATACAAGCTAAATTCCATGGAAGATCACTAAGATTGAGACTTACTATACCCTATTGAAAAGAAAAAGATTGATTGGCGGGCCAGTCTGCCACTTGATTAGCTTCTTGATACACATGATTGTAAACCAAGTCTTCATTTGCTGGATTCTTCAAATCCAAACACTCTTCAATGATGCTTCGTAGATTCCAGGGGGGGGTCGATCATGCTTCAAGAAATCACGATCAAGGAATCGCCTTCAATGATAATGGAATGGTTAGGGAAATTCATTGCCAAGTTGTGGGCCTCCCATGCGGCCCAAGCTTCCGCCAAGTTGATTGTCGTTGAACCTAAGTAGTAAGCCTTGTAATCTACCACCTCACCCATGAAGTTCCTAGCTATGGTTGCGATTGAGCACAACTCATTGTTTAGTTGGGATGCATCAAAATTTATTTTGATAATACCAATTTTTGGAATTTGCCACAGAACATACTTGCATGACTTATAGGAATCAACTCTATTAGGCTTCAAATTAATGTGCACAACTAAGGGATGAACATTTTAGAAATAAAGGTGCATCCAAGCCATCTTATTCTATAAGAAGAATAAAACATGTGACCTAAATGACTAAACAAAGAATATTTACTACAAGAAAAATGGTTAAAGCCAGCGGTCCTTGTGACCGCCGCTATAGGCATATCTAAGGCGGGCCATAATACCTTCGGCGGATTTTATAGTCAAACCGGAATTGGGATAAGGCTATGTTTAATTGACTTGAGCTTTGACTATGCAATCCTATTTCTTTTAAGATATTTGTAGCATTTAATCTGTGAAAACTTTTTCAGGGTGCTGGTTCTGGTGCTCAAAGGGATGTTTCTTTCTTATCATGGAATGACAAGGTTCGACATATACTTGCATCCACTTCACATAATGGGACGCTAGGTGGACAATGAATATATATTTATTTTCCAGAATATTTTAGAAACCTATATAGAATTTGCGCATTGTTTATCTGAGAGTGAATGTTTTTCTACTATTTTCAGTGGTGTGGCACTTTTCTGGTAATGAATCTATGTGTCTTATTATTAAGGATTTTGGTCCTATTATCATAGTCTTATCTTATAAATATTATCAATTTTAGTCTAAGTAATGCTTTTATGATATTTATAACAGTTGTGGGATATGAGGAACATACTTCATTTCTCCTTTTTCTTAATTTGTTGATGTTATATTTTGTTTTCTTGCCGTTTCTTTTTCTTTTTTGGATTTTATTTCCATCACTTGATTTTGCTGGTTAAAGATGTTTAGTAGGAATTGGAGATATGAAGCAATTAGAGATTGGTAGAGATTTAGAAGTTGGAGTTTTGTTTTGGGTGGGTTGGGTTTCTTAACAATAGAAGATTTTTATTTCCATCACTTGATTTTTCTTTAAGAAGACTTTTCTTCACAATAGAAAATATATTTTTTTGATGTTTATAAGTTCTGAAATCCCCTTCGGCAAAATTCATGGATTTAGATTTATACAGAACTGAAAAAATGGTGAAATGTGAACCTCTTTTTTAGGTTCCGTTGCATGATGCTTTCATGAATCTATGTTTCACATAAATAATTCTGTGGTTAGGAAGACTTGTTTGTTTCTACAAAACCATTATGTGGTAAAAATTCACTAATTACTCACTATGAGATATACTCAACTGTTATACCTGTGAAGTATGCTAGAATCACTTATTGCAAAACTTGAATGCATTATCTATACTGTGGTTGACATCTGGTGCCTCATGCAGTTATGCTTATTTCCTGATTTCTTTTTTTATTGCTAAATATAAAAAGTTCAAAATCTTGATACACTTTTGTCACTATTTTTGTTTTCTGGATTTTCCTCTTATGGACTATATGCCCTGTGTTCCTTTCTTTCTTTCTGTATGCATTCCTAGTTTCCACTTTTTTTTTCCTGTGGCATGACTGTTGATTTGCATCATGGCCGAGTTTGGTAAGTGGTGATTGTTTAGATGGCATTCTGCAATTCAGCCCAAATTCTAAAGCCCGTTCTAAACAACCACCAACTTTTTATCAGACAATTCAGAAATCAGCTTCAACAATCTGCAAGAGACCTGGAGAGTTGAGACTAAACTCTAAAGCCTACTACACCGATGCCAGGTACAATACCAGAAATCTATAGTGCCACAGGCCTTCAACCCATGGATTGATGTACTTGAGTATAGGCCTTTGTGAACAAGTCCAGGCCCTACATGTGCCAATATGGGCCGAGGGGGAGGAGATAACTTTATTGATAAATCCACTAATTGCCACTCGTAGGGTGGGAATTGGGACCCATCATATATGATTTCTCTATCCTTAGATTTTGGTCAAAGTCAAATCTTTTACTTTTGGGCATTTTGTCTTCTATCAATACAATTCACATTCAAATGGGTCCCATCTATTTCAGCCATTAACAAATGGGTCAAAGTCAAATCCTTCAAATGTCTCTATCCTTAGAGCTGTTTAAGATTATTGCATATTGTCACTTTGGTTGTCAAAATATAGGCTGTAGACTGTAGTATTTCCATTGTCACTATACCTATTTTGGTTTCTTCCGTCACCAGAGATTAATTTCAATCTACAACTATACTTGGAAGCCCTAACTAAAGGTCCCGCATAATTTTTTTCTCAAAGATCCAGTTTGTTATACAAGCACAGTTCAAGTTTGACTGCACATTCAACATTGGAAGAACCTAGCACAATAGCAATCACATGTGACTTTGAATCATTTGGTTCTAAGGATTTTCATGGGCCATCTCTGTTAGCATATGGTCATTGTCTCGGATTGACCCTACTTTGGGTTAGAGACTTAGAGCTAAAGGGAGCTATCAAAAAAGGCTGTCAATTTTGATTCTAATTGGGGCCACACATGAGGTGGTCATGAGCACTAATGATCTAGTATACAAATTTTCTTCAGGAAATTTAATCAAAAGACTAGTTGCCATAAAGTTCAACCTAACCAATATGGTCGTACTTGTATCACAAAAGCCCTGTAATAACTAATCAAAGTTTTGAAAGCTAAACTTATTCAAACTGGATGGCTTTGACAGTTTTGAGGCTGAACCAGACGGTTCAACCAAGAAAAGGGAACCAGACTCCCTTCCAGTTTAATACCATGGCAATGGGTATGTAGAAGATAAGTTTGGGGTAGTAAAATTTTCTTCTTCTTCTGTTTTTTCACTCCTTCAGCAATTTGAGCTATTGAGGCTGTGTGGGTGGAATGAGAGCTTTAGGAGGTTTCACATTAAATAGTAGAAAATGACTATCATCACCATAATGGGTTCAAAAATACCCTATGCCATCACGGGATATGCAGACTAGTTCTCTGTGTTACTGGGTTTATGTGCAAGCACAAACAGCTGGTTTGATTCGGTTCATGGCCTACAGACAGTCAGTATCCCCACCATTTTGGAAATTTAAAATGGAAAAGCACCAAAACAAACAAAAAGAAAGAGAAGAATATTATGTGATTCAAACAATACAACAGTCTGTTCTATGAGGGCTGTTGCAGAATATCCCTTTTCATCTGGTTTGTGTAACCATTGGAAAGCATATAGAAGACCTTTTATATGAAAAAGTAGTCAGTATGTTCAAATGGATTTTTCCAATGAATAATTGTTTTTTATTCTTTCCTTTCTCTATATACATCTTACCCAAGTCTCCGACTGAAACATGATAAAATTTCTTTTGTACACGGGTTCAAACTTTAGATTTTTTTTTTGAAAAACTGTTCGGACTTTAGATTGGGTTAATACAGTGATGATGTTCAGCATTTTGGTTTCTTTTTTATGGTTTTCACAATATGGACACCTTGAATTTTGAGACCTGAACAATAAAGCTGTTTCAGTTTTAGTACTTTGTTCATCTAAAATTCTATATATTTTGGGGCATCTATGAGATTGGACAAAGTTCCTAATGGAGTATAAATGTAGGAACTTATCACCCAACAAATTATTAACTGGGTCCAACACATTGGACCCAGATCTTATTAATAATCAGACCAGAGTCGTATTGGTCAGCTAGTGTGGTAAGCTGTACTTTTTTGAGCCTCCTTAATATCTACTCATTAACTCCTTGAATTGACATATTTGAATTTTTTTTACTTTTCTAATAAATGACTTTATTTTATTTCATATTCTTTGACAAACAAACAAAATTAGAACTATTCAAATGGCAAACAAGATAGGGCTCCAGAAGGCCACGAGTTGCTCAAACAACCTACAAGTGTATAAAGAAATCTGAGAACGAGGTTTCCTCAATCCTTAAGCAGTAATTTTTAACATTCCTCACCTACAGTCTCCATAAGCCTAGATTATTTTTCTAAGTTCTATAGGAGGAAGAACAGTAGTGTATTTTGTAAATATTTTTATTTTTCTTTCTTTTTTTCTGGCTTTGATTAACATATAGTACATGTCTCTCAGTTGGGACAGATTATTATTCTTAGATTTTGCTAAATGGATGGGGGTGAGAATGGCATGGATGATCTTCTCCACCTTTGTAAAGGATCTGCTTTGATGTTGAAGCCTGGTGAGAATTCTGCTTTTTTACCTTCTAGTTGGGTTAATTGAGGCCAACCAAACCCACTTTAGTAGATTTAATATAGTTGGATTAAGGCTTTATTAAGTTGCACTGAGTTGTTTGATCATGCACTTTTGTTTGTTAAGAGAAGAGGATAAATAAATAAATAATGTATCTAACTTTTGCTTTTCTATATGCATATTACATGCTTTTTTGTAGTTTGGTTTTAAACCCAATCTGGTATGGAATTAGAGTGTTGAGCAGAACAAACATGTC
The DNA here is from genome assembly GCF_000365185.1 of Nelumbo nucifera. The sequence continues at coordinate 895,584 of NW_010729185.1, forward strand.
AAAAAAAAGAGTGTGGTAGATATGTGACATGTCTGGAGTTAAATGGATAAAATAATATACATCCTTTGTACCCTTCTTGTTCTGATATCGTTGATCAACTCTATAGGATTTGCTGTGAAGACAGTTTGGGATGCCAGACTGGTGGTACTTGCAACCAGAAGATACTACAAATTTGTATAATTCATCAAAGCCTATGTTGTCAGGTACTTTCCATCTGGTCACTGCTCTTATCCTCTATGGCTATCTAATACCCATTATCATTCTATGTCTCAATCGAAGTAGTGAAGGTCTTGCAATCAATGTTCATTAACCAAGACATAAACATGTATGATGAGGAGACGAGCAATCCTGCTGAAGCTTGTACATCAAATTTGAATGAGGAGCTCGGCCAGGTTGACACTATTCTTTCTAATGAGACGGGCACTTTAACATGCAATCAGATGGACTTCCTCAAGTGTTCCATTACTGGTGTTAACTATGGTATGGGTTCTAGTGAAGTTGAAATAGCTACATGGATGGAAATTGGTTGAAAGAACCCAATTCAAACACCATATTGTTGTTCTTTCGGATACTGGCACTTTCCCACACAACAATTCCTGAGCTAAATGAGGAAACTGGCAGTTTCAACTATGAGGCTGAATCACTAGATGAGGGAGCTTTTCTTGTTACAGCTAGACTTTGGTTTTAAATTCTGTAAATGGACTCAGACAAGTTTCTCCACTCGAGAAAGATATCCTTCTTCTGAGCACCTGATTGAAAGGTCAGAATACAAACATATTTTAGGGTCTCCAATTCTTCATTGTTTTGATTCATGGCATCTAATCCACCTATTTGTTGGAACATTTTCAGGGAGTTAAAAGTTCTATATCTATTGGAGTTTAGTAGCAAATGGAAGCGAATGTCTGTTATTGTTCAGGACAAAAATGGAGAGGTTCTTCTTCTGTGCAAAGGTGCAGACAGGTCTGATTTATATGCTATTTTTTGTTTGTAGAATGTGTTTTCCCCAAGAGATCTTCAAGTTTTCTAGTAGGTCAAGCCATCCATTTTGGTTGTGTTCTCCTAAAGCTACATTAATTTCATTTTCAAACACTCACTGTATGTTTTCTTGCTTGGATCATGCAGCATAGTTTTTGACCGGTTAGCCAAAAATGGAAGAACATATTTGGAGGAGACAAGTAGGCATCTAAGTGAATATGGAGAAGCAGGTTTGCAGACTTTGGCACTTGCATATAGAAAGCTAGAAGTGGCTGAGTATTCTAACTGGAACAGTGAATTTCTCAAGGCAAAGACTAATGTAGGTGGTGATAGAGAGGTGATGCTTGAACAGGTATCAGATAAGATGGAAAAAGATTTAATTCTTGTAGGTGCAACTGCTGTGGAGGACAAACTACAAAAGGGGATAAGCTTGTCTTTCTCTTTTGGAGTCTATAAAGAGTGCAACTTGGGCAGGTTTGGGTTTTGTGGAGCTAACAGTAGCAAGTCCATGTGTACTGAACATTCAGTCTTAACCTAATTTGACCTGAAGATTACCATGAACTGTTCAACTTAAATCCTACTTGACTTGGGTCGGGTTGGGTTTATTATATCATATAATGCACACAGAATTTTAAATAGAGGTTAACTTCTCCTGAAAAAAATAATAAGAATAAAGAGAGGTTAGCAGTAGCAGGGACTGAATACCAGGGGCAGAGCTAAATTATACCTTGTAGGTTCCCTGGCCCATTTTATTATGTATGCATGATATACTATTGGTTATGTTTTATTTGTTTGCTTTTGATGTAGTGCCCATGTGGGTTTTCATTTCAACCTTAATTTCTTTTTCTATCTAATACCAGTATTTTTTGCAGGTCAAATTGGATCAAGGAATTGAAATGTTGAACATTTTCAAGAATTATGAAATTGATCCATCCTGGATGATTTTGATTTTTACAAGGATCACCAGAAAGCCATGCAGGAAGGAAGAAACAGTAAGCCAACTTGATGGTTGTCCCTGTTGTTGGCGGCAATGAGCACCGGAATCCAGTTTCACTATCTAGTGACTTCATAAAATAGATGACCAAGAGATTTTCTCAAGTTGTTTAGGTTGGAAGAAAGTGGTAAAGAAGGCCTGATAACAGAGAAGGGTGGCTCTACTATTGCTGCAGTTGGGGTGCTGAAGTTAAATATGAAGATGTGTTACATTATTCAAGAAGATTTTTTTTAAATGCCTTGTACCGTTTTATACGTCAATTGGATATTGTATTTAAGCAATATGTTTTGGATATTATAATAATAAATAATTTAATTAAGAGTTTTTTATTTAGATTGATTTTTATGTATTATGTGCCATGAGATCTATATTAAACAGGTACTAAAAAAATGTAGAAATCAAATTGATATAAATAATGAAAAAAAGACAGTCGGCGGTCATACAACCACTGCCTTGGGCATAAAAAATCTAAGGCGGCGATCTGAAGAGATCTAAGCCGGCGGTCTAGGCCGCCGCCTAAAAACGGAAACAACATTTAGACAGACCTAAGGTGGCGGTCTAAATAGATCTAAGCCGGCGGTCTGAACCGCCGCCAAACCGGCGACTCGGTGTGACCGCCGCTTTAGAGCAAATTGAACCGGCCACCTAAGGCGACGGTTATTTGCATCTAAGCTGGCAGAGGTTTAGGGGGCGGACTGAAGACCGCCGCCTTAGCCGGCAGTCTTTAAGGCCTAAGCCGGCGGTCAGGCGACCGCTGCCTTAGACCGATTTTCTTGTAGTGATTCTAGAACGAAAGGGTTAACGTGAAAATGATAACTAACAAAAACTTTTTGGAAAGTTATATTAATCACATGTTTTAAATGTGTAAAAAAAACTTTGAGAGGATAAACTGGGGAAGGAATGACAACTCAAGAAGCTTTTGAATGTGCACCCAAAAACTATAAATAGATACTTTCTATCCATTTGATAAGACTTTTGGACCTCATCCTCCACCCCTAAACTGCCATTTCTCTTCTCTCTCTCTCCCTTCTTTCCATTCCAACCATCCTCCATCTCCCATCTAGCCATCCATCACCCTTCATCTCATTGCCGGGATTTCAGTTCCAACGAGCTACATTGGCTTAATCCTTTGTCGGAGGGTATATAGGCAACCTCTCCAGGGGTTTGGCTGCTTGTCTTTCCTCCCTTTCCCCTTACCAACGCAGTAATTGGAGCAGCTCCTCGGATTTCAGAGTACAAACCATCACATCCACCAGCCTTACACATGGAAATTAGAAATTTTATAGGCTGTTATTTCTACACTAATGCAGGATTATTATATTCATCTTTTCTCTTCTTCACACCCTGCGTTTACATCTATTCCTTGTCACTCCTTTTATTAGATCTGTTGGGATGATATAGGGAAAGATTTGGTGGTTTTTGTACAAAATGTATTATTCTCCAATCCATGGCTTATCCAATAAGTCAATGGTACTACTTTGGTCTTGATTCCCAAAAGGGACAATGTGAAGCTTTCAAACTTAAGATCTATAAGCCTTACTAATGCTTCATATAAAGTATTTACCATGGTTTTCAAAATCGGACTGGAGCGGACAGTTGGACCAAAAAAACCGGTAACTGGTCAGCCCCCCAGGTCCGGTTATACTAGAAATCAGAAATTCCTAAAAAACGTTGAAAAGGTCAGAAAATCATTGACTCGAGCAGTCGGACCGCTAAACTATTCGACTCGGGCAGCGGTTCATGGGTTATCCTTTTTTATTTTCATTGTTTTAAATAAAAAAAAACAAAAAATAAAATGACTTCAATATCCCCAACCCAAAATCCAATGTTTAGGCCCTTTAGGGTTAGAACCCCATTTTCATTCTAACCCTTCCCTCCTCTCAACCCTCACACCCAACCAACCACATGCGGCAGCCAACACCTCCAGTGTCCGACGATGACGCACACCAACCGATGGAAATTAATGGTGACTGGCAACAGTGAGTTTGCAATGGCGGCCAACGTATTTTGTAGCATTTCCAGGCTTCAACAATAAGAATTGCGGTAGGCGGGGAGTTTGCGGTGGCAGTAACACCACCATTGGCGATTCTGCAAGTTGGAGCAGCACTTGCAATGGTAACTTGCCTGTGACCAAGCCCGAGCCCACCGGTGGCAAGCCCATTGTCACACCACCATTACCGGCACTTTGCAGTGAAACCATGAAGGACCTGAAGGTATAATTTTTTTTTTTTTGAATCTTGTTGTGAGTTTAAATGATTCTTTGACTTTACATTCCCTTTGTTAGTGGGCACTGATTTTTATATAGAGATTTGAGGGTTTATTTATAGATATTATATACACAAAGGGCATCTCTTTCACTGCCGACTACTCTTGATAGTTGAACCAAAACATGCAGAACTGGCCTTTCTTTGGATCTGAACTTGCTTGCCTCTATTTAACCCTAAAGGTAAATCATAAAACGGGTTTATTTACAGTCCTATTGCTTAGAGGCTGGACTGAACTAAAAATCCGAGTCATTGATGATTCTAAGAGTTCATCTGTTAGGTGTTGTTTGATTTTTACAACAGGCTCAAAATGTTATACTTTGGGAAGTTCCTTTGATTTTTCTTTTGATTTCTAAGTAACACAGTGCATATTAGATTCCAACTAATAATAGGACCTCGTATGGTTCTTGGTTCTTGATTCTTGATTCTTGAATCCAAACATAGAGCTTTGTATTCTTGTAATTTGACTTTAATTTTTTGAGGGTTTTCTTCTTGAAATCTCTATATGTTTTGTTTTATTTTTTCCTTTTTCAGTATTTTCTATTTTTTATGTACTTTGTTATTTTTGTATTTAGATAGTTTTTTTTTCTGTATCTTTTGTGTTTTTTCTGTATTTTTTAGAATTTTTCTGTATTTTATTTTTATATTTTCTGTGTTTTGTACTATATTATTTTTTATTTAGATAGTTTTAAATTCTGTATTTTTTTGTTTTTTATTTATTTTTTATTATTTATAAATATATTTTTTATTTTTAATTTGTTTATGACATCACAGGTCGATCCATTCGATCCAAACAGTTGAACCGTTTAACCAGAAACCGGTCCCCTGACCGGTTCGTTTTTAAAAACCATGGTATTTACTAAGCTTATATGCAAGAGGTTGGATATTGTTATTGTCCCCACTTCCTTTCATAATGCATTCACCCTTGGCAAGCAAAGTCAGGACGATCAAATCAAGGCAATCAAATCATTGCCTCTCCAAGGCTAATGACCAAGTCGAGTGGGAATTTCTCTTATGGAGTCTTCAGAAACATGGCTTCTTTAATTAATTTTGTTCCTTGATTCGAGCATGTCATACTATTGAATGAAAAACTTGGACCATCCTTTACACCTAGACAAGGGCTTCGACAAGGTTTCCCTCTATCTCCATACTTCTTCATTCTATATATGGACCTACTTTCACATATGTTTTCTATTCAATAGAAGGATGGGTCTCTTAAGGGTATCAAGCATTCTAGAGAATGCCTTGCCCTAATCAACTGATGTTTGTTGGTAACATCATAGTGTTTGGCAGAAGTAATGAACGAGAAATTCAAATACTTGAATAGCTTTTCTTGGAGTTTAGCTCTTACTTAGGTCAAGAGATGAATTTTTCCAAATCCTCTATTTATTTTAGTAGAAACAAGGTTTTTGAACTCACGTTGTGGACAGTCAAACATTCAGTCCGGGAACCGTCCAAGCAATTAGTTATGTTTTACCCCAAATTCGATTCTTGGCTAAAAATTATTGAATTGATCAATAACCGATTGACCCAGGCGATTGAACCATTGATCCATTCAACAATTTTTTATTACTTTTTATTTTAATTCTTTTTTTTTGTCAGAACGGGCCATCCGTTTAAACCAAACGATCGAACCATTAACCTAGAAACTAATAGTAAGAACGGTTCCAATTTTGGATCGGATTTTAAAACATTAAGTAGAAATGTTCATCGGAGAACAAGAGCTGCTCTTGCACAATATATGGGAGTTTCTCTTATAAATTTCTTGGTCCTCCCTTCTACAACATGGTGGTCGTTTAACTAGGCATTTTATTCTTGATTAATTGAAAAATAAGCTGGCCACTTGGAAGGCTCATTGTCTCTCACATGCAGGTAGAGAAGTACTAATTAAGTCCACTATTTAGTCCATTCCATTCCTACCTATTTCATGTCTACACTTAATTTGTCACAAGCTAATCATCCCAGCATCAACTCTATTTGATTTCTAGTGGGGATACAACTTACAATCCTAATCAATCCCATATTTATTCCAAAGCTGGTCTAAGTTTACGAAGAGAAAATATCACGGTGGTTTGGGACTCGAAGAGGCTTCACTTAAAAACAGAGTTCTTCTTATGAAACTTTCATAGCACTATCTCTCTGAACATGATAGGTTATGGTCTCGTCTACTTTTTGGACGGTTAAGAAGAAGATTTTAGATTGGTGCACGATCTGATGCTTTTTGTTGGTGAACAACTCGGACGTCAAATTAGGTAGGCTGCTTGGTGGAACTGTAAAGAAAAAGAGAAAAGATCAGAATACCTGAACTGCTTTATCTAGTGTAGGCAATCCTACGCTTAAATTAATGAACTGGAGTTTTCAGAAAGCTAGATCAAAGAAGACATGGTGTGAATCCATAAACCAACAATGAATTCAGATAAGGTACCAACATGCAGTCCCAACATGCCATTGTAGCTGTACAACTGAACATCTCCATGAATGACAAGGCCCAAAGTTCGCATCTACGCTCCCACAACACATCCCAACCGTGTCTTGGGATATCACGCTGGAGCCGGGATCTGCTCCTCACATATGGGTGCCTCACAGGCATATGTGAGGAGCTGATGTGAATTGGGAACATCTCCCATGAATAATAACTAATAAGTACGGGAGATGTTCCCAATGCATGGTATGATGTGTGTGTGTGAGGCGCTTGTGAGGCTGTCAGGTGTGAGGAGCATGATCTGGTCTCATCATGTTGGGTGCCAATGGGGAGCTGATGTGAATTCCAAGGTCCAAGGAGATGTTTGCAAAGGAAACGGGATTTGCTCCTTACACATGGGCGCCTCACAGATACATCCATCGTGCATTGGAAACATCTTCCATGAATAATAATTTATAAATACGGAAGATATTCCCAATGCATGATACGATATGCATGTGAGGTCGGTGTGAGACGCCCTGCGTGAGGAGCAGATCCCGTCTCTTTGCAGAGTGCAGGGGCATGTTGGGACAGTATGACCGTTTAGTGATAGCAGATCCCTATCCACTAAAAACAGGATGAGACCCAAGTCCGTTTGCCAAAAACATGATTTGACCGAATACCGGCCACCTTTTTTTGTTATATATTTTAACTGTTTATCATTTATTAATTTTGTTTTAGTATTTTTAAATGAGAACATTATCCTTATTGAATCATCTTCCATTCTAAAATCGATTTTCATTTTGCGACAAGTCGCTTTCTTTCTTTTACTCAATTATCACCCGCTAATCGTCCACTCTGCCTGCTTCTATCTAGCAGAGTAAACTCTATCATGGAGATGGACAAGCCAGAACCAACATGGGCGGAATTGCTAGGAAGCAAACAGTGGGAAGGTCTGCTCGACCCACTAAACCTAAGCCTCCGGCGACTGATCCTCCGATGTGGGGATCTTTGCCAAGCCACCTACGACGCATTCAACAGCGACCCACGCTCTAAGTACTGTGGCAGCAGCCGCTATGGCAAGCGTTCCTTCTTTGAGAAGGTAAAATTCCAGCCCGCTTCTGACTATGAAGTTGCTGCCTTCCTCTATGCCACCTCCCGCGTCGACGTCCCTCAAGCCTTCCTCCTCCACTCCCTCTCACGAGAAGCCTGGGACCGCGAATCCAATTGGATTGGATACATCGCCGTCACCTCCGACCATGTCAGTAAAAAAGTTTTAGGGAGACGCGAGATATACGTAGCATGGCGAGGAACCACTCGGAATTACGAGTGGATCGATGTCGCCGATGCAAAGCCTAAGTCCATCAAGTCACTACTGAATTCACAGACGCAAGACCATACTCAACAGCAAAGCCACTGGTACGATCTTATCCTGGACAGAGTTCACGACAATGGCAGCGGCGACAGTAGTGACGAGGAGGAGGAGGATAGGACGCCGAAGGTCATGAAGGGTTGGTTCACCATCTACACCTCTAACGACCCAAAATCCCCCTTCACTAAACTGAGTGCCAGAGCTCAGTTCGTAACCAAGATGAAAGAACTGGTGGAGCAATACAAAGACGAGGAGCTAAGTCTTACACTAACAGGTCATAGCCTTGGCGCATGTCTAGCCATCCTGAGCGCTTTCGATGTCGTCGAGAACGGGTTGTCGATCCCTGTAGCAGCAATTGTGTTCGGCTGCCCACAGGTGGGTAACAAGGCATTCGATCAGAGGATCAAGAAGTTTTCAAACCTCCGAATCTTGCACGTAAAGAACGCAATAGATCTAATACCACACTACCCAAGCAGGGCACTGGGGTACCATTACACTGGCACTGAGCTTGTGATTGACACTCGGAAATCGCCAAGCTTGAAAGACTCCAAGAATCCCAGTGACTGGCATAACCTTCAAGCGATGTTGCATGTGGTTGCGGGTTGGAATGGAGCAGACAAGGAGTTCGAATTGAAGGTGAAGAGAACTATTGCTCTGGTTAACAAGTCCTGTGATTATCTAAAAGAAGAGTTATTGGTTCCTCCGTCATGGTGGGTTGAGAAGAACAAGGGCATGGTGCTTAACCAAAATGAGGAATGGGAGCTGACCCCGCCATTTGAAGATGATATCCCTGTCCCTGAATTTTGAGTTCTATTATCCATTTCAGTGCGGTTTGATGATTGATAGATCGCATCTAGTTATTATACACTACTTCGATAAAAAGTTGTACCATCAAATAATCTACTATGAGACTCTGGATTAATTCATGTTATGTTGGTTAAATTTTTACAAGTCTTGAAATGAATATGGTCAAATATAGATGCTACATTCTTGTGATTTGGTCAATGAGATTATTCATTTGAACTGGATTCAGGCCAAATTACCCATTTACAGTTTTCCTTCATTACATGCTTACTGGAAATATGCATCTTGCACCACAAGCTCCCTCCATCCATCGTCAGCAGGCACAGATACAATCTGATTTGAGAAAAACAGAGCAAAATTGAATATATGCAAAGCTTCACAAGACCTGACAGAATTACAGTTCCCAGCAACCTATTTATAAGTAACGTTTTACATGTCAAAGTGATAACTGCAGAAAAACTGAGGAACAGTTATTTGTTACGTTTTTTACATCCCATTCTCCTTCTCAAAGTACATACTATAAGGTGGGACAAGAAACCTTTATGTGAAATCTTGGTTCACAATTTTGTTGTGTTGGCTAGGGGGAATAGGAAAGAATCAAATAAAAAATCATCGCAATGGTGTACAAAGATGCAGACAGGAATAGATAACTTGAATCCAGAAGAAAGGATAAATACATAGATATGCAGGACAAGGAATTATATAGCTATTTTTCTTTTCTGCACATAACAGCTACAGGCAAAGAGAGAGAGACGACACTTACAAAGCAGAGAAGAAAGTCAACCAGACCTTATGTAGCTTCCACTGAAAGGATCTCCAGCTCTGCCCACCAGAGTGGAGAAAGCCTCGGGGTTGCTGCATCAGGTGAGATAGGAATCACCTCCCTCAGTTTTGAGGTGATCTCCCTCATCGTTGGTCTCTGCCTTGGATCCTGATGGGTGCATTCCTCAATCACCTCACAGATGATGTCAAGCTCTTCGTTTTTGAATGATTTGAGTGTGGGATCAATCATGGAACTGATGTTCTTCTTATCATTCAAGTATTCAGAAGCCTGGGAATGAAATATTTTATGAAAAAGAAAACATGATTAAAAACAAAAATTATAAAACTAGTCAACTAAGACTAAAAAACTAATGAAGGGTCAAGAGACATGTTTTCTTTACCCAGTTCAAAAGAGACCCTTCTTCAGAAGATGGAAGCCTGGCAGAAATAGTTTCTAGCAGCAATAATCCAAAACTATAGACATTTGTTTCAGGATCAGAAAGTGGAGGCAATAAAGAATGCTCTGCTTCATCTTCACCAGATGCCTTTGAATTGGAGCGGCCATGTGCTGAGAAAAAGATCTCTCCAATCTGTAGCATTAGACAAATAAATTAATAAATAATAGTACTCAACAACAATGAAGATCTGAGTGGACTTAAAAGAACTTTGTCTGTACCTTAGCTGCATAATCATCTGTCAAATAAATATAACAAGATTGCAGATCGGAATGTGCTACAGGTGGGTTCAGCTCATGATGCATGTATTGAAGACAATAAGCTACTCCCATAATAATCCTCATCCTGGTATTCCAGTCAAGATGTTCAGCGTCCTTAACTGCAAGACAAAAATTATAATGCTTTTCCCTTTCAAAATCCAAGCCTCTTATTTATGTGGTATGTTCGTAGTACAGATAAATAAAGAATTAAAATGGAATTATTACCATGCAAATGCTCGAAGAGACTTCCATTTGGAGCATATTCGAATACCATCATCCTATTGAAAGGTTCATCTTCTTCGCAATAGCCCAAGAGATTGACAAAATTCTTGTGGTTTACTCGTGAGAGAGTATCAATCTAATGTAGGTCCATACCAAACAAAAAATAAAGAATGCTAAGATTATGGTGGTTTTGGGGTGCCTACTTTATAGTGTCCTACCTACTTAATTCCAAGGTATATTATTAGTCACAACTAAAATCACATACCTTCTTTCTGTAGGACATCTCTGAGCATTTCAACCAATCTTTAGAGGACGTAACTGTAGTTGATACAACTGCAATCTCAACGCCACTGGACAAAGTTCCCTTAAACACTGTGCACTCTTCAATGGTACAAATAATGTTACTGAAATCTTCACAGGCTACTTCTAGCTCTGAACGATTCAGCTTGGGCACCCCTATATTTCAAATAATAAATGTTTCATTACTCAATATGCCATTTTTTTAGTGCAACTAAGATGACAGATGATAAATTTTGAGTAACAATATTACCAGTGACAAATGCCTTCTGTAATTGGCCACTCAATCCAGTCTTCCAAGGACCTATGGTTCTCACTGCTCGGTTTTGGCATGTACAAAACATTGCTACAACAATGATGAGAACTAATGCCACAGCAATAATGATGAGAATATATTTCCATCCTTTTCCAAATGAACCATCAGTTATTGGTTTTTGGTCATTAGGGCTTTGGGAAGATTGGTGCAATGGAGGATTTGAGGGAGGGGGCATCAATGAAGGTGGAGGATATTGTTTCTTAGCATTTGGTACCGCAGGAAAAGCCCCACTACTTTGGGTAGTTGGAACAACAGGCATCTCTTCAGGGATTGCACTACCACTTGCAGGTTCTGCCATGAGGTTACTTGATTCTTGAAGCAGTTTGCGCCGTACAAAATTTACTATGTCCTGTACATTTTGTAATATGTATGGTGAGTCTGGACCTGCAAGAAGAATTTGCACTCTTTTGCTCAATGACATAAAATTTTTCATGTTATAATGGCAGAAATGTAATAAGGAGCTTGCACTCACTTGGTGTATCATCACAACATTCCTCACTATGGTCATGCGAAGAGCCCCTTCCAAACTTGACACTTTAGAGGAAAAGCAAAGAGTTTCCTTAGTTAAAAATAAGTAATGACCATTATTATGTTCTTTAAAATAAGTTAATATATATAATACATAACGATACATATAATACATACTGTGGGAGCAACTCAAGGTAAAGCTGAAGTTTCCCTTTAATTCTGAATAAGAAGGAATCTTCTTTGCTCAAGTGTTTCAAACTGCTTTGCCAGATGCTGCCAAAAACATGGCCCATCAACATACTGGTAAAACTGTGAAAAAAGCTGAAAAGTCAATAGAAGGAAACTTATGACAAGTATATTTGATGAATATCTTTCCATAAGAATATAAGACTAAATAATTGCTAGAACATAATTCCCAAGAAAAATTAGCTAATAAATTCTTGTATGATAAAGAGTAAAAAGATTTCACTCTAGTCAAAATTTAATTGAGCGCAAAATTAGTAAACCATGAAATATAATTAGAATAGGAAGTGAACTATTCATTCAAGTAGGGAATGCCCAAATATTATTATATGAAAGTTGATCCATCTTGTTTTAATGTTAGAGCAATCATTATGTTTCTAATTAGCTAAAAGGTAAATTCAATATATCTCAACTCTGCACCAGACATGCACATAAATTCCAAATCTAATTTATTGATAGACTCAATTAGGGAAACTAAGATGAATTGAGATCTCTTCTATGGAACGCTTGTATGTTCATAGGAAGGCATGCATCCAAGAGCTTATAGTGTCACAAAAGAACAAAAACCATGAATAAAATCTCTTACCAATGTCCAAATTTTCTATTTAGACAACTGATTCCAGTTAGCTCATCAGATGTGAGGTTTTGATCAAATTGTAATTCAGATAGCAAACTAAGATTCCCAATCTCAACAGGAATTGTGCCTTGAAACTTGTTGTTGCAAAGCAGCCTAAAACACCAAAAACAAACAAAAATGAAATAATTTAATCAATGTTAATGGGCATTTAGAACCTTGAATGTGAAGCACCGATACAAATTTGTAAGGACTCACAGGCGCTTCAGTGAGAGCATTCCCCCAATTTCAGCTGGAATTGTTCCACTCAAATTATTATTCCTCAAATCCAAAAGCTCCAGCATTCTAAGTGCACTAATCTCTTTGGGAATAACACCTGAGAAGTGGTTCTTGTAAAGGATACTGTCAATTCAAACAAATAGAAATATTTAATGAGGACCTTCTAACCAACTTGTTGGCAATCATGAAAGGCAAAATGAGGTCATTAATTAAAGTATAAAAAAAGAACATAACATTATCATCCACTGAAATTTTGTCTAATGTCAATATTATACATAAGGCATACTTCTGAATAGAACAGATTTGTTTTTCAAGGAGAATCCAGCTTTGTATAAAGAATATTTCAAGAGAAATTTTCCACACCCATTAGCATGAATGCTCATGTCAAGGTACAGAGTACAGGAATCTTCTATGTTTCATTTGGTGGCTGAGATTTCTCATTTGAATCTCAAGTTTGATATTATTTCTAGAAGTCAAGGTTTTGGTTTGTCATTCCCAAAGTTGTAGACATTCCTTGTATTACCATGATATAGAATTTACTAGCAATATCAGAAATGAATTTTTTTGATAGATAATGTCAGAAATGAAATTAAATTACCGTTTACGTTGATCCTCTACTTGCCACCAAGTGGCACCCACTGCATATACTGCATTGATCCAGAAATTGACTATTGAACTAGCACTTTACTTAGAACATGCTAATCACCTGTACTGACCTAAGATAGTTAAAAACCATTCTAAATACAGTATAAAAATGAGCTTTGCACTTTAAATATGCTAAAAATTCTAAGAGTGATGCATTGAACTTCCCATTAATAAAAAGGAATAAGGTACAAGAGAGGGGAGCTAAACTTTCCCAACTCCCCAAGGAGGCCAAAAGCCATCCAAAAGAAAAGCTTACAGTTACAACTGAGCCCAGAAAACAGAAACCCTATTTACCCCTTGTCTAGCTAGCCCATCAGCAAAGGAGTTTGCACTTCTCTTCACCCAAGTACATTTTACATCAATATCCTTTTTCAGCCACTTAAACTTTCTCTTTTCATTGCTGTAATGCCAGAGATCATTTTGGTCTTCTTTTGACCAGCCCACTACAATCTCAGAATCAGCTTACTGATATTCAAGTCTTTAGCTCTTTTTACTCCTTCCACAGCTGCCAAAATCTCAGCCTTAGAGAATCACCTTCTCCAATTGGGCCTGAGAAAAGAGCTATTACATTCCCATCTGCATTCCTTAATATCCCTCCAATTCCTAAAGGCCCTGGATTTCCAATACTACTGTCATGGAATTTCAGCTTGATGAAGCCACTAGGAGGAGTCCACATAGGACTTTAAGTCTTCTTAATTAGGGCTGAGTTCGCAAGCTATTCTAAGAGTGATGCATTACATAATGGAGTTGTTGGGAGAATCTTATTTTTCTCTGGTAAATTTGTGAGAATTCATGATTCATATTTCTTGTTTTATATTATGCCATTCCTACAAGTAACATTAGAATGTGATTTCATGTAACTGTCGGTTCTTAGGACCACATGTTTCACAGCTTCTAACACTGTAGGTCATAGATGAAAATTAGACAGAGATGTAGGATTGCAAAAAAATGATATTAATCAGGATAAGAAACATATTAACCAGGACTTAAGCAAGTCACTGCTGTCAGAGGGGGAGAGTTAAACTCTTTTTACTTACAGCGATCTTAAGTGAGTAAGATTTCCAAGTTCAGGCGCCAGTATTCCTTCCAGAGAAAGCCCTTGTAGATCACTACAAATAGAGGCAAACAATGTAAATAATTGTTCAGCATAAGTAACATAAACATAATGTAAGATTCAACAACAAACAAACGTCACAAGCAATAAAAGTCTCAAAAAAGTTTAATAAATGTTAATAAAATTCCTTATTCTGAAAAATCAACCCATTGTATACAGAAACTTATGAAAAAGAAATGTGAACTCAAAAAGAAGAACCAAGAGATCTATTCATCATATTATGCTTTGAAGAAATTCATCAGCCTAGAAAAAATATAAAGAAATATATCAGGAACTTACAGCATTTCCACTTTACCGTCCACACAGTGAACGCCTGACCACATACAAGGGTTGCTGTCATCGGGGTTCCAATTTGAAAGAGCGCCATAAGGATCAGAACTCACTCTTGCCCGAAACTCCAGTAAAGCACATCCTACGCTTCCAGCCCAATTGCATTCAGGAAGAGAAATACCAATCAAACCACACAATCTTAATCATAAGAAAATTGGTATGGCAACACTACAGAGATACAACATGTTTACCCAACAACTACCTTCAGCATTAAGCGACCAACCCTGTTGAATTTCCAGAAGAAGCATCAAAACCAGAAAGCACGGAACTCTGTGGAGCTGGAGTCCAAAAGGATTCCATCTAACCTCCATTGCTTGGTAGACCAAATGCCGTGTTGGTGGTGGTAGTAACAATCCAAGGACCAAGATGCTACACATATTCGCCAGGTTTCTCTGTCTTCTTTTTCTTTTTATTTTTTTTTTCCTTTTTTTAACTTGATACAAACACTCCCATCAATAACCGACTCTTAACAGTAAACAACAAAGAAAAAATAGAAATTAAACCATTATAGAATCTATAGTGCTTGTGCTTGTCGATCAATCTGCCAATCTGGGTCCCTCGTATTTTGCGATCTAATTTGTATTACAAGCCTTCATTAAGGATTGCAGAGCTCGACTCAAATTATTCTGCAAACTCCAAGAAGGAGCCTCTGTGAAGCAACCAGAGCTGGAAAAACAAAACAAATTCTGAATGAATTTTAAATACCCACCAAATAAAAACTAAAAAGGTAAATAAAAAATATAGAATTCTTTCAACAAAAGCAAGTTGAAAAGAAACCCTCATTCACAAGCAATCCAAGGAAAAGGAAAGACGGGCTGAAAAGGGGAAAGAGACAGGCAGGACAGATGGGAGGGTAAAACTTACCGAAGTTCAGAGGCAACAACAGAAACACAATAAGAAATCAACGCCTTCTTCTTCTTCTTTCTTGTTATTGTTTTTTCGTTTGAAACAGGGTTGAGAACGAATTGAATATTTGGGTGAAAGGGTGGCTGTTGGGAGGAGATTGTGAACGAGGCAGCAAAGAAAGAGGGTGGCTGTCTATCTCTCTCTTCTCTCTCTCTCTTTTTCTTTTCTTTCTTGCTTTGTTTTCCTTCCTTTCTCCAACCTCACCAACCACCCCCCCAAACTGTCCTGTTTTTTTTTTCCTTTTTTTTTAAATTTTCTTTTTTAGTCGGTCCCACTTTCTTTTACATAATTACATTTTTCTTTTTTTTCTTGGTATTTTTGTGTTTAGATTTTTAGTGGACTCACATTTGATCGCCGGACTTCAGGCCATTAACTGCCACCGCCGGCGAGATATCCTTCCTCGCGGGGTTTTCGTGGCGGTAATGAGTCCCACCTCCGACGTCCCCGGACGCGCCAAAATTTCATTTGCCCCCGTTTGACCAGGACTCCGGTCTTAATACTCTTATCAATGAATGGCTCACGGCAGTGATTAAAATATGGGCTTCTAGTGGATAATGGCAATTTTTTGCCCCTAATATTAATAAAAATAATCATTTTTATATAATATCTAGAATATATATATATATATATATTAAAATAAGAAGGTTTAGAAACTTTTTTCTTTTTTGAATTTTTTAATTTTTTTAATACATGTTCTTTTTGAAAGTATCAATTAGAAACTCTATTTTCACCAAAAAAAATCTTTCTAAAATCTCTTTTTCTCACATGTTCCAATAATCTAAATAATTTAATATCCTAAACAACCTATTCCACTATCCTCAACTTTCTCCTAAATTATCTCTAATTTAGTAGGGAATTTCTCTCCTAAATTATCTTTAATTATTATTTATCTTCTCCCCCATTTTTTATCTACTATCGAGTTCGACTTCAGGGCAAAGCCCATTTGGACAGCTTTTACTGTCTTGCATTGAGAATATCTCCATACTTGTGTGCTATATTTCGTATGGAAATATTTCCAATGCAAGGTTGCAAAAGGTTGTTAGAATGGTGTGTGCACACATTTGCCCTAATAGAAGCTAATCTCACATCTATCTAAAGAAAGTTTGAATTAAAAAAAATTTAAGAATTATTTAAATACTCTAACAAAATTATATAATAACTTTAAAGTATTTATTAAAAAGACAAAAAATAACTATAATCGATTTATTAATATTCATATTAGTAATAATTATATATTTTTACAAAATTCATCACGAAATTATGTACAAAAAATATAAATTATGATTTTTTGGATTATCCAATCTAAATGTTAATCAAATAATAAAAATCTAACATTAAAAATGAAATATTACTTAAATAATTCAATAACTAAATATTTTATATAACAAAATATTTAACATAATTAGATTTTAAATAGTTAAAATAACAAAATTATGTATTAATAGTAATATAATTTTATGGATTATTAAATTCAACAAGTAATTAATATTTTAAAATTTAAAAATGATATTATTTCAATAAATCAACACTATTGTAAATAACCAATTTCATTTATACCAATTAATAATTCTAGAAAATAACTTTCAAAAAAAAATAATGTTTATTAATAATAATTTAAAAAACATAATCTATATTTATTATATATTTATGTATACAAAAATTAATATTTATTGTATTTTAGTAATTTTTTATTATTTTCTATGATAAATATATTTTCAATAATTATGTATAAATCTATTTTGTTTTTTTTATTTAAAAGAAAATTTTCAATAATTATTGAAGTTTACTATTATTTAGCTTTTTTTAATTTAATTTATTGTTTATTTTGCTATAAATTTTTAATAATTATTGGTGATTAAACTATTGTTCACGGGTTGGTTCGGTTTAGTTGTAAGTTGTTTGGCCAACCAAATCGACTTAGTTAGGTTGGGGAATTAGACACTTAGGTTATATCAGTTTGGGCCAATTTTCGGTTTGGTAAATCAGTTCAAAAGATTTAAACTTAAAAAATTAATTTAAAATTTAAGTTTAAAATTTTAAAAAAAGTACAATGGCATTATTAAAAAAATTTAAAAATTAACTTTATGATATAAAATATTTTAGCCTAGGAAATATTGGAATTTTCCCACTTTCCTGTATTAAAATAATATATTTAAAATATAAAATATTAATATATATTTATGGTTGGGTCATTCGATTTTAGTCAGTTTACAAATGACCAAAGCGAAACTAATCCAACCTATTCGGGTTATGAAATTGTTGAACCAAAGTCGATTGGAAATATTATAAATCGGGTTGGTTAGTTTCATTAGTTTGATTAGGAATGGCAATGGAGCGGGGTGGGGACAAAGAGCCTCTCCCCATCCCTGTCTCCACGGGGATCTCGACTCCCCGTGACTCTTTATAATGTCAACCATTATTTTTTGTTTTTTATTTTATTTAGAATGTAAAAATAAAATAATTAAAATTTACAATCATATTAGAAAAGATTCAAACATATTCAACCACATTTTTTAAAATATTAACATATAGACTTATGTATACATATATACATATATAAACATATGCGTATATACACATATATTAGTGGAAATCCCATGGGATGGGGATCGGGGTCCCCGCAAGGCAAGGAGTGCTCTCCCCATCCCCGTGGCGTCCCCACTAAGGGTAATCATCCCCATCCCGCCCCATTCAGGGCAGATCCCCATGGGGATTGGGGAAATGGGGAAAATTGTCATCCCTAAGTTTGATAAATAACCCTATCTAAAATTAATTATTGTTATTTTTGTATTGCAAAAAATATTATTAAAAGTAGTATATAAAATATAAATGATTATTAATTTTATATAAAACAATTGTATACTCTTGCATATTTCTATTATTTATCTTTAACTTAGCAAATCCCATGCATTGCACAGGTTCCCGCTAGTTATATTAAAACAAGGAAATCTAGAAACTTTCTCCTTTTTTTCTTATTTTTTAATTTTTTATTTCATGTCATATTTGAAAGTATCAAT
>NW_010729185.1:930004-994711 GCF_000365185.1 Nelumbo nucifera
TAAGTATGCTTTTATTGTTAAATATATAATTTTCCATTATTATAATAATGGGTTTATAATTTTCTATCACTCTATTTTAGTTTTTCACAATTTTAATTTTGATTTTTTATTATTTTTTAAAATTTTTTTAAATAATTGCCACTCTATTTTAGTTTTTATGATTTTAATTTTCATTCGTATTATAATTATAAGTATAATTTTTTTATTTTACTTAGTATATTTATATAAATGATAAGTGTGCTTTCATTGTTAAAATATATAATTTTTCGTTGTTATAAGTATGGATTTATAATTTTATATCACTCTATTTTAGTTTTTTCATAATTTTAATTTTGTTTTATCATTTTGAAATGTTATTTATTTTCTATGTAAATAATAACTATATTTCTAAATAATAAATATGTTTTTAAATAATTACACTCTATTTTAGTTTTTATTATTTTAATTTTTATTATAATTATAATTATAATTTTTTATTTTACTTATTTAGTATATTTATATAAATGATAAGTATGCTTTTGGAAATTTTATTTATTTAGTATTTTTATTATTTTATATATATGTTTTCAAATAAAAATATGATTTGCTTTTAAGTTTTAACGTATATGCAGAATAAAATATATAAATTTGTAATATCAAATTGTTTTTATTATTATTAATTTTTAGTTTAGTTTTTCTTAAAATTACAAATAGAACTACAATTTTGAGCATGAATGCTTGACATATGAATCATATAAAAAACTAACAATAAATGTTTTTATAAATTATAGAATACAAAAAGAACTACAATTGCAAATATATTATTTATTTACAAAATAAAAATATAATTCATAAAAATTTAAATAAGAAAACGTTAATAAATATACCTTACAATGGACTCATGGAGTTCTCCTCCTCTACTTCTTCTTCTTGTTCCTCCTCTTCTTTCTTCTTCTTTCTTTCTTTCTTCCTCCTCTCTTCTTCTTCTTTTCTCCCATTTTTACTCCTTCATTTGTCTTAAAGTAATTATTCTTTATCCCTATTTTTGTCCTAAAGCAGGCCTCTAAATGATGGAATATGCTTTACACTATAGCATGCCAAGACCAGCCAACAAAAAATTGAAGGCTCTCATTTCTCCCATTTGTCGTGAACCCAGGCCCCGATACGGAGCCGTATCGTATTGATACCTATGATCGGTCGTAGCATATCCCGGTATAGGAGTGTACTGATGATAGCATATCCCGTCTCCATAGTCATCAAAACCGATATGATACGCCTCGTATCGGGCGTATCGTATTGATATTTCAATCCCTGGTGGAATGGACTACATAAGTTAAGGTGGTCCTACATTGACAAAGCTCAAGTGGGTAATTCATTTCTTGTGTCACTAATGAAGCTTGATTCTTGATCGGGCAGTTAAGATGTTATAGTAGATCCCTCTTTTTCTTTCTTTCTTCCTCCATTTTTTTTCTAATGTTTTTGATGGGCATAAATCTTATCTCAGAAGGCAAACATCTTCAAATGATTTTTTTTCCTTTTTTGTATGATAAATGGATCCCTGGGGTAAACAGATGTGGGAGATATTTTCTAAGCCCTAATCTCGCCCTAGAGTCTTTTTTTTATTATTATTAGATTTTAGAAAAAATGTTTCCGATGGTTATCATCTTTTGTGTGTGGACCTAGTGAGCCTTTGGGGAGAAATGTGGGTCCATTTTAATTACATGTTTATTCTTTTGTCAATAAATACTTATTTGGGGCTTATTTTTCAAATGCTAATAAATGTTTATTTGTGTGGTCTCCCTCTCCACCTAAAAGTACTTATTAGAATAAATAGTTATTTTTAAGCACTTTCGAACTTAGCCTAGTAATGGTAGGATTAGTGGGCACCAAACATTTTGTGACTCGGGTATTTTTTAACTAAATAAATACCATAGTTAATAAAAAAATACAGCTAATTTTCGATCTTTTTCAATAATTTCTTGCTTGGGTATTTTTTGACAATTTAATAATAAAATACTATTAATTGTATTTTTTAATTATTTTTGGTAAATACCCATATTAATATAAAATATTGTTAATTTTAATATTTTAATTATGTTTAGGTTTTTTATAATTCTCTAGATTTTTAATTAATTGTTGGTACTGTTCATTATTATTCAGTAATTTTTGCAATAAAATACTATTAATAAAACACGTTCTGCATTTTAAATTTTCATTAATTTTTATCATTTGTAATGAGTTCATTATGCACAATAAAGGTCTCAACTCATAAAAAACATTAATTAATTAAAAATGCATTAATACAAAGTTATCTAATAATATCATTAAAACTATCAATTAATATGTTTATATTTAATTTCTTATCCTTAATTAATTGTTGGTATTTTTTATTATTATTCAGTAATTTTTGCGATAAAATATTTTTAATAAAATGGGTTCTACATTTTAAATTTTCATTCATTTTTATCATTTTTAATGAGTTCATTATGCATAATAAAAGTCTCAACTCACAAGTTATCTAATAATATTATTAAAACTATTAATTAATATTTTTATATTTAAATTTCTTATTTTTATTAGCGCTTATTAAGTTTGATTTTTAAGCGGAATTGAAACACATTTTTAATATTTACTAAGTTTTGTTAATATTTATTTTTAGTGAAAGTTTAGTGGATTTTTAAATTAATAAATTGTTTATTGTTTAACCTCAACATATTTAAATTAATATGTTTTGTTAATATTTACTATGTATGTATGTATATATATGTATTAAAATTGGACTGTCCGTGTCAGCATGTCTTTTCATTGAGAGAAGTTATTATCTATTTTCTCCATTTTTTGCATTTTTTCTTATTTTCTTTTGTTTTAAAAATATAAAACAATAATCATTGCTTATCTTGATTAAATTAATAAAGCTACACACTAATAGAGAGAGACCTTTGGATTTTCAAAGGCCTCTTATTTTAATGCATGTCATATTACAATTAGAAAAGACATTTAAGAGAGAGAGAGAGAGAGAGAGAGAGAGAATAGTAATAATATCAATCAAATAATATAAATAGGTTGGGGTTAAACAATAAAAAAAATTATTAATTTAAAAATAAGAGTTCTTGGAAATCCCAAAGGTTTCTCTCTAATAGTGTGTAACTTTATTAATCTAATCAAGATAAGCAATGATTACTATTTTATATTTTTTAAACAAAAGAAAATAAGAAAAAATGGAGAAAATGGAGAAAATGCTTCTCTCAAAGGAGAGACATGTTGACATGGACCGTCCAAAGTTAAGGTGGTCCCTACATTGACAAAGCTCAAGTGGGTCATTTCTGGTGTCACTAATGAAGCTTGATTATTAATCAGACGGTTAAGATGTTACGGCAAATCCCTCTTTCCTTCTTTCTTCCTCCATTTTTTTCTAATGTTTTTGATGGGCATAAATCTTATTTTAGAAGGCAAACATCTTCAAATGATTTTTTTTTCCTTTTCTGGTATGATAAATGGATCCCTGGGATAATGGAATGTGGGAGACATTTTCTAAACCCTAGTCTCGCCCTAGAGTCTTTTTTTTATTACATTTTAGATAAAATATTTCTAATGGTGATCATCTTATGCGTGTGGACCCAGTGATTCTTTGGGGAGAAATGTGGGTCTCATTCTAATCACATGTTTATTTTTTGTTAATAAATACTTATTTGGGGCTTATTTTTCAAACACTAATAAATGTTTATTCGTGTGGTCTCCCTCTCTTCTTAAAAGAAGTATTTTTTTTATAATTAGTTATTTTTAAGCAGCTTTGAACTTGACCTAGTAATAGTAGGATTTATGGGCACCAAACATTTTGTGACTTGGGTATTTTTTAACTAAATAAATACCATAGTTAATAAAAAATACAGAAAATTTTTCAATATTTTCAATTATTTCTAGCTTGGGTATTTTTTTGATAAATTAATAATAAAATACTATTAATTGTACTTTTTAATTATTTTCGATAAATACCCTTATTAATATAAAATACTGTTAACTTTCAATGTTCTTAATTATTTTTAGTATTTTAATTATGTTTAGGTTTTTTAGAATTTTCTAGATTTTAATTAATTGTTGGTATTTTTCATTATTATTCAGTAATTTTTGCAATAAAATACTATTAATAAAACATGTTTTGCATTTTAAATTTTCATTAATTTTTATCATTTGTATTGTGTTCATTATGCACAATAAAGTTCTCAACTCATAAAAATTATTAATTAATTAAAAATACATTAATACAAAGTTATCTAATAATATTATTAAAACTATCAATTAATATTTTTATTTTTAAATTTCTTATTTTTAATTAATTATTGGTATTTTTTCATTATTATTAAGTAATTTTTGCAATAAATACTATTAATAAAATGGGTTCTGCATTTTATATTTTTATCATTTTTAATGAGTTCATTATGCACAATAAAGATCTCAACTCATAAGTTATCTAATAATATTATTAAAACTATCAATTAATATTTTTATATTTAAAATTGTCATTTTTATTAGTGTTTATTAAGTTTGATTTTTAAGTATAAAAGAAACACATTTTTAATATTTACTAAGTTTTGTTAATATTTATTTTTAGTGAAAGTTTAGTGGGTTTTTAAATTAATAAAGTTTTTATTATTTAACCTCAACCTATTTATATTATTACTATTCTCTCTCTCTCTCTTAAATGTAATAATCTATACATGCATACATACATACATACATACATACATACATACATACATACATATATATATATATATATTAAAATTGGACGGTCCATGTTAGCATGTCTCTCCTTTGAGAAAAACTATTTATCTATTTTCTTCATTTTTGCAATTTTTCTTATTTTCTTTTGTTTTAAAAATATAAAACAATAATCATTGCTTATCTTGATTAGATTGATAAAGCTACACACTATTAGAGAGAGACCTTTGGGTTTTCCAAGGCCTCTTATTTTAATGCATGTTATTATTACATTTAAGAGAGAGAGAGAGAGAGTAGTAATAATATTTGGGCTTAGTGCCACTTTGGTCCCTAAACTTTAAAATGTGACAATTCAATACTCAAACTTTTAAAACGTGACAATCTAGTACTTGCCATTAACTAGTTATTAAGCAGCCATTAAGTAGCATTTAAAGAATACACAAATGCCCTTCAAATGTTATTTAGTTTTCTTTATCAACCATCTAAACATGGACAAAAAATTAATAGTTCCAAATCTTTGCCTTTTCCATTCAAGAAAGTTGGGGTCACATTTGAGTGGACATTCTGATGACCCCAACTTTGTTGAATGTAAGAGGCAAGGATTTGAGACTATTAATTGTTTGTCAATGTTTGGATGGTTGAAAAAGAAAATTAGATGACACTCGAAGGATATTTGTGTCTTTTTCAAATTCCACTTAATGGTTGGCTAACAACTAGTTAACAACAGGTACTGGATTGTCATGTTTTGAAAGTTCGGATACTGAATTGTCACATTTTAAAATTCGGGGACCAAAGTGGCACTAGGCCCAAAGCACAGGGTACTAATCGGGAATTTTCCCATAATATAAATAAGTTGAGGTTAAACAATAAAAATAAATTTATTAATTTAAAAATAAGAGGCCTTGGAAAACCCAAAAGTCTCTCTCTCTCTCTCTCTCTCTTAAATGTCTTTTTTAAATGTAATAATAACATGTATTAAAATAAGAGGCATTGGAAAACCTGAAAGTCTCTCTCTAATAGCGTGCAACTTTATATATATATTTACTAGTTTAAAAAGCACGAATGGCCTCAAGAATATTTCTGGAATTTTCTAAAGACAAAGTTTACCCCTCTATATTTAAATTTATTGATAAAGAGTGAGGGTGAATTGGTAATTGGTTCTTGATATTAAATGAGTTGAAAATAGGTAATTTAAAGATATTCAATGCATTCAATTCTCTCTCATTAAATCCAACATTTATGTTGTTAACTTGCATTCATGTTCATTGAATCATATATTTAAGTCATTTTTTTTGTTTTTCTCATCATTAAGTTCTATTAATTAAATTCATACTTAATAAATTAATAATTCCAATAACATAAAAGCTTATATTTGTAAAATCTACCTAGAAAAATAGTGTTTTCATCTAAGTGGTGGAAATAAATTAAATTATTTTCGATTAAATGGCTTAATCCATGTTGCCACGATTAAATAATAAAATTAAAAATAGATAAAATGAAAAAAATAGAAATTAAAAGAAATTGGGAACATTTTTAGCATGCATATTAAACAACAATAAGTATAATAAATAAGAAATGTTTTTATTAATGATGTAAATGGAATGTAAAATTTAAAACCAATTGGAAATAAAAATATTTTCCTATTCTCTCTAATTAAATCCTATTTTTAAGATATATTTTTCTCATCATTAAATTCTTGTAAGTAAATCTACAATATTAATTTTAATAATATAAAAATAAATATTTTGAAAAGTACTTTAAAAATAAAACCATTTTCTTCCCTCTCGGTGGTGGGTAAGCAACTTGACCATTTGGGGTTAAATGGATTAATAAATAATGCCATAATTAAATAATAAAATTTAAAATAAATAACTATGAAATGTAAGAAGTATTTTTATTAATGATGAAAATGAAATGCCAAATTCAAAATCTACCTAGAAATGAAATGATGCCATAGTCAAATAGTAAAATTTTTAATAATAGAAAATACAAAGAATCACAAAAATAAAAAAAAAGATAGAGAAAATTTTGGGCACATACCTAATGTTATATATTTATAAAAAATAAAATATTGGGTACATCTCTAATATTGTGCTTTCATTATATTGAACAAAAATAAGTTTTATATATAAGAAATAATTTTATCAATGATGAAAATGTAATACAAAATTTAATGTTTAACCTAGAAATCAACCAATTTTTATTTTTAGATGGTGGTTTAGTGATTTGAGTCAAATGATACCATAGACAAACAAAATTTAAGTGTGATAAATAAAAAATATTTTATATAATGTAAATGAAATATATAATTTAAAAAGAAAATTATAGTCAAAGTCAATTGTAAGTTTAAAATTAGGTTGCAGGTTGGTCCAGAAACCAACAAAACTCTGACAACCGGCTATACATTTCAAATTATAAAAACCCCCGCCATGTCATTGGAGGCTTATCTGGTTGTTGCCAACATGAGACTCTTAGTCCATGTTGGACATTGCAAAAAACCTATACTGAAAATAGGTTATAAGTTTCTCTCCCACTCCCTTTGTCTCTCAATCTCCCTCCCTTCTCTTGCACTCTCACAGTCATCTCTCGACCTCTTGCTCTCTTTGTCTCTCCCACTCTCTCAACTTCGATCTATAGCCAAATCAAAACCTCTCACTCTCTCTCTCTATTGTTCTCCCTCGATCTTTCTCATTCTTCTCCCTCATTCATCCTCTCGGTCAATATTTCCTTATCCCATAATCTCTGTCATTCTCTAGTTGGTATAAATTTTATAGCCAAGAGCTTCTTGTGATTTTTTATTAAATTGGTGTAATAATTCTTGAACCATACCAAGTTGGTCTCATGTTCTTTTATACGATTTGATTAATACCATATAAGTGTGTAAGAAAAAAAAAAAAACGAGAGAGGGAGCAGGAAATAAACTGAGGGAGAATGATAGAAATTAAGGGAGAATGAGAAATCGACCGATAAAGAGAACGAGAGAGATTGAGGGAGAAGGATAGATAGAGAGAATGAGAGAAATTGATATAGAAAACATAAATACAAAAATCAAAAACCATTTTTATTTATTTTCAAATCACATAGCCATTGAGCAGATAAAGACGACTGTGAGTGAGAGAGAGAGAGAGAAACTAAAAACCTTTTTTTTTTTATTTTCCCATCACCCAACATTAAGGGGCAATTTCAGTATAAGCTTTTTGTTGTGTCCAACATGGATTAAGAGTCTCATGTTGGCAATAACAACATAAGCCTCCAATGACATGGCGAGGGTTTTTATAATTTGAATTGTAGAGCTGGTTGTCAAAGTTTTGTTGGTTTATGGACCAACTTGTAGCCTAATTTTAAATGTACAACTGGCTCCAACTATAATTTTCCCTAATTTAAAACTAAGCCAAAGCAATGCTATTTTCTTATCTAGATGGTGGGCCATTGATATAACCTTTCAAAAAAACCCATGATGTCATAATTGAATAATAAATATTTAAGTTTATCTGTAATCATATTGTTACTTTTATTAATTTTCAATTTCTATCTTAACTATGATACATCTAAAATTCAAGTAATTATCTAGATGGTGGGCCAATTTATCTTTAATCATATATATATATATGCTTCTTCACATGCGTGCATGCCATCCCCATGAAGACTTATGCAGACGTAGTGGAATGGACTACGAAAGTTAAGGTGGTCCCTACATTGACAAAGCTCAAGTGGGTCATTTCTTGTATCACTAATGAAGCTTGATTCTTGATCGGATGGTTAATATGTTATGGCAGATCCCTCTTTTTTTCTAATGGTTTTGATGGGCATAAATCTTATCTCAGAAGGCAAACATCTTCAAATGATTTTTTTCCTTTTTTTGTATGATAAATGGATCCCTGGGATAAAGGGATGTGGGAGACATTTTCTAAGCCCCATTCTCACCCTAGAGTCTTTTTTATTGTTATTAGAATTTAGATAAAATGTTTCTGATGGCGATCATCTTGTGCGTGTGGACCCAGTGAGTCTTTGGGGAAAAATGTGGGTCCCATTCTACTCACATGTTTATTTTTTTTGTCAAAATATATATACTTATTTAAGGCTTATTTTTCAAATGCTAATAAATGTTTATTCATGTGGTCTCCCTCTCCACCTAAAAGAAGTACTTATTAGAATAAACAATTATTTTTAAGCACTTTCGTACTTAGCCCGGTAATGGTAGGATTTGTGGGCACCAAACATTTTGTGACTTGTTTTTTATGTTCATGATCTTATAGTTTCTTCTTATACTTGTAAAATTAGATTAGAGCTTAAATATATAATTAGACTTTTAAGTTTATTGGTCTAATGTGTGGAAGTTGATTTATTATTAAATGAGTCCAATCGAAGATGCAAAGGTCAACTTGGATTTCTCAAAAGTCAAAACCCTAGTTGCAAGTTTGCTCAAAAGTCAAAACCTTGGGCTCCGTTTGCTTTGTGGGAATCGAGGTTTGAAATTGCAATTAGAATGACCTATTTGAATCTGTTTGGTTGGATAGATTTGATAGAATAGGATTTCAATTTCCCGTCGCAAAATAAAAGAGGTGACTTAAGAACCTCCAACCCTATTTCTCTTTTCCCGACACTAATCCTTTGGGAGTTGTATATGTCTTATGAAATCTAATTCTAATTCTTATATGAAAGAAAAAGGTAGGGAGCAAAGTGCTAACTATTGGATTTTAATCTCATAAGAGATTAAATCCAGTGGGTTTGATCGGTCAATTACATGAGAAATTGCACCTGCACACTTGTTTGGAAAATTAGCTTTTCTCTTAGAAAACCCAGTTTTGAACTTGTCTCACATTGGAAAATTATAAGCTTTGTTTTCAATATTTTAGTAGGAGCTGATTTACACTCCTTAGAAATAGTAGAGGAGAGTATGGGGGTTTGATACCACGCAATGCGCACGCACGCGTGTGCGCGGCGCAATGAGGCGCTCTAGAGGCGCACTTTACACGCACCCACGTGTCTCGTGAAGGGCGGCTTTGGTTTTGGTGCAATGCTGACCGTTGATCACCGTTGATGAGATCAACGGTCACCATTCGATCGGGTGTGATCAAGAGGCACAATTCAAAGTTAACAGTCATTAACTGTTAACTACCTTTTAAATAGTCACAATGTTTGAAATTGTGATTGTTCAAGGTGCCTTCTCTGAACCAGCACCTACCTTTTCTTCATACCTCCTCATATACTATTTAAGGAGCATGAATCAGACTTCAAAAACACACATTTTCGAAATCCACTTTCTCTCTCTCTCTCTCTCTCTTTCTCTCAGTCCGGTATGCTACAGTCTCACAGAAGGTTTCTTCGGATATTCTTCAACTTTGCTGGTTGCAGATTCTTGCCCAAGGCTTTGTTGTATCCTAGGAACGGATTTGCCTGTAACCCAACATCAAACTCAGTGAAACTGAGT
The DNA here is from genome assembly GCF_000365185.1 of Nelumbo nucifera. Next base: position 940,134 of record NW_010729185.1, read on the forward strand.
GGGGGCAAATAACGTTCTAAAGATAGTATCTTCAGACGCGTCTCAGAGCTTCTTCTCCAAAGTTACAGTGACCCCATTTCCCATCACTAACTTGCTGGTTGGTAAGGTCTTCTGCTGGTCATAGTAGAGATTTGGGATCAAATTCTACCTGCATCTGAGTTGGGGGATGGGATACCCTAGTTGTGTAGCCCTTGAAAACAAATTAAAAAAAAAAAAAACAACAACAGATAGGCAAAATAGACAATTTATTTCAAAGACATTTCAATTCTGATTCTAATTCTGACTACAAACGATATAGACTCTTAGTTCTATTGATGTAAACTAGTGTTTTTATGCATTTCTAACCTAGTCAGTTAGGTCATAGTTTAATGACCCGGTCACAACCCAATTAGAATCAATCTCTAATCCACTATGTTGACAAACCCGATGGATGAATTTAGTCAATTACTTGTCAGTCCAAATATTTGAACATGGTGTATTGGATTGATCTATTGGCTTAAGGGAAATGGTTCAACCTCCAGGTTGGATTTTAAAATACCGATGCAAACATAGATAGAATCAGATCTGGTTGTAACTTGTAAATTTGTAATCAGGTCTACCACTAAAGAGGTCTGATATGAGTAAATGGTAGGATCTAGATCCATTTAGTTCATGTGGAATCCTTGTCAGTTAAAGGGTGGAAAAAGTATGGTCCAAGTGATGTGGGTTCTTTAGTTTACAAAATATCTATACTAATTTAAAAAGTATCAATAGCTTCAAGAATATTTTTGCAATTTTGTGATGACAAAATTTATCTTTTATATTTAAATTTATTGATAAAAATGAGGGAAAATAGGGTAATTAGATATTGATATTAAATGAGTTGAAAAGAGTTAATTTTAAGATATTCAATGCATTCAATTATCTCTCATTAAATCTAACATTTAAGTAATTAATTTGCATTCACCTTCATTGAATCATATATTTAAGGCTTCTTTGTTTCTTCTCATCATTAAATTCTATAATTAAATACATACATTCAATTATCTGGAAAAAATAGTGTTTTCATCTAGGTGGTGGTAAGAAATTAAACCATTTGTGTCAAATGGGCCAATCCATGTTGACACAATTAAATAATAAAATTCAAAAATATATAAAATGAAAAAAATATAGAAATTAAAAAAAACATGAACGTTCTTAACATCATATATTTGACATATTAAACAATAATAAGTATGATAAACAATGTTTTAAAAACCGACCCAGAGGCCGACCCACTTTTGCCATTAGGTTACAGGTCACCAATTCGACTATTAAGGTCAAACGAGTCAAACCGCTTTGCATCAACACTATGTGTGTGTGTGTGTGTACATGTGTAAAAATACATATTTTATCAATAAATAGTATAATTATGTTTTACATATATCATAGTTATGTTTTACATATATTACATATAATGTGTCTATTATGTTATATTTATTTTTGTTTTTTAATTTCATATTAAATTTTTATTTATAAAAATATTAAAAATTAAAATTTGGGGCCAAAAAATGTTTTTTTTTTTTGCAAAAATAGCAGTGCAAGGCGCATAATGCCCTTGGGATGTATAGATCTTGTAAAGTTACTCAAAATGAAAAAAAAAGATAACTCCAATCGGACATTGGAGTGCAAAGTAATGGCTTCCAAAAGTTCGCACATAATTAACTACACAACCTGCAACCTGGTTATTGGGTCAAATGGGTCAATGGTTGAACTACCCAAGTTAGATGGTTTTTAACCAAAAGGGGAGGTTTCAATAGAACCAAACCTAAAATCAAGGCCGAGTAACGGTTCGAACGGTTCAATCGACTAGGTCAACAACAAGTTGAAAACATTGGTGATAAATAAGAAATGCTTTTATTAATGATGGAAATGAAATGTAAAATTTAAAACCAATTGAAAGTAAAGCTATTTTTCTATTATCTCTCATTAAATCTCATATCTAAGGTATATTCTCTTATTAAATCCTATATTTAAGATATATTTTTCTCATCATTGAATTGTACTAATTAAATCCATAACATTAATTTTAATAATATAAAAATAAATAATTTGAAAACAAAACCATTTTCTTCCTTCTCAGTGGTGGATAAGCAATTCAACCATTTGGAGTCAAATCCGTTAATAAATAATGTCATAATTAAATAATAAAAATTAAAATAAATAAAATATATAATACAAAAAAAAGAACTAGGCATGACATTAATATTGTATACTCATTATGCTGAACAAAAATAATTATGAAATGTCAGAAGTATTTTTGTAAATGATAAAAATGGAATGCCAAATTAAAAGCAACCTAAAAATGAAATGATGCCATAGTCACATAATAAAATTTTAAAAAATAGAAAATACAAATAATCACAAAAATAAATATTATTCATAAAATATAATGCAATATATTTATAAAAAATAAAACATTGGATACATATATAATATTATACATTTATTATATTGAGCAAAAATAAATATTATACATAAGATATAATTTTATCAATAATGGAAATGTAAAACAAAATTTAATGTCAACTTAGAAATCAAACTATTTTTCTTTTTGAGTCATGGGTTAGTGGTCTGGGCCAAATGGATTAATAGATGATATAATAGTTAATAATAAATATTTAAATATAATAAAAAAGTAAAAGTATTCAAAATAATATATAAAAAATTATATATTAATTATGTCAAACAAAATTTAAGTGTGATAAGTAAAAATTATCTATATAATGTAGATGGAATATATAATTTAAAATTGATCCAAAAGCAAAGCTATTTTTGTATTTAAATGGTGGGTCAATGATCCAACTTTTCAAAGAAATTCATGATGTCATAATTGAATAATAAATATTTAAAAAAAGATAGAACACAAAAGATAAAAAAGTATAGAGTTTTGTTAAAGACATTTTGAAACATTTCTAATGTTATATAATCATCATATTAAATAAAAATAATTGTTAAAATAAAAATAAAAAATAAAAATAAAAATAATAATTATTATTGTAATTTAAAATTTCTATAGGTGCACATTTAGTACAAGTATTTAAGTTTATTTTTAACCATATTGTTACTTTTATTAATTTTCAATTTCTATCCTCACTATGATATATCTAAAATTCAAGTGATTTATATGAAAAAAAAATTCATACATGCAACACGCGTGCTTAATTACTAGTACTATAAAATATTTGTTAATCATATTGGATAGGGATGTAAATGAAGATTTGAATCGGGATATATCCAAATTTGATATGATAACATAAATCTTATATCCAATTCAATTGGATCTCATAAAAGGTCAATTTAAATTCAAATCTAATGTGAGGTGACCCAACCCAACCCATTCGAGGCTGGGAGGCCCAACCCACGAGCACTAGTATAAATAGGGGTGCCCCTTCCAGGTAAGGGGGATCGAATACAATCTACATCTGGACTTGGAACTGACCTCAAAAGCTATATCCTAATTTCCCTCTTCGTATCCCGTACTAACTTGACCGTCGGAGACTCTGCCTCGGGTTCTCACCCGGGGCTTTTGACGTATTCTACCTTACAGCACCTCGGCCACCTGCCCTCGACTTCTACAGTACTTGGAGCCCTCTCTGCCTTGGCCTGCATACCTCGGCCTCGGCAACAAGCTCCCCGAACCCTCGAACCTTCGGCCAGTCTTTGAAGTCTAGGGACAAAATTACTTGTCCTCAGCCATCCCGAGCATCAACAATTGGCGCCACTTGTGGGAAGCGTCACTAGGACATTCCCTAGAAGAACTTTAACAAGCTAACAAGTCCCTAAGCTCCAACCAATCAACATGGTATGAAGAACAAGAAATACATAAAATCTTGTCACCAATGAACAGTTCCAGGCCGTGCTCTGCCGCCTAGAATACATGGCACAGCGAGTCGAGTAGAGAAAACCCCAGGCAGGAGGTCACCCCGCCAGGGAGTCGACACAGCCGGGCCAGCATGGGTCCACCAGCCAATCGGTTCCCAACCTTGGCCACTAGCAGTGGGCCAAGTCCTCAGAGTCTGATAGTAGTCACCCAAACGACCCGCTCTCCCAAACCCAGACCTCCTAACCGAAGGGAGGACAACTCCAGACCTCCCAACCAAAGGGAGGAGGAACCAGAACGATCGGAGGATAGCCGCCAGCCCTTCGAGCAGCATCACCGATGCCGAAGGGCCAATTCGAGGGACAAAGGTGGACACCACGATTGCCTCAGTGCCCATTCCAGGGCCAAGGGCCGGCGTCGAGCCTCTTCCCCTCACGTCTCAGACCTCCGGGAAGTTCTGAACGACCGTCACGCTAAGTGCTAAGCACGCGGTCTCAACTCTGAGCACTCCAGAGTCCGTGCCAAGCACCACCGTGTTCGTGAAGACCGGGATGGCGTGCAGGCCATGCCCGACCCCATGTTTTCCAAACTCCGAGCCGAGCTTGAAGCTATTAAAGCTGAGCTCCAACAGGTTAAGGGAGGCTAAACTGATACCTCGGCCGGACAAAGCAACTACCCATGAGGAACCCTGGTAGCCATGCTATCCATTAACCAGGGCCGCCCCGCAAGGGAAGTAGGGTCTAGGAGTGCCAAGGTTAGGCACCCAAGGAGGTCGACCACCCCTCCTCAAAGAGGACGTTAAGCTTTTGGTGGTCTGCCTGAAAATGACATCAATTCTCCCAAAAATCTTACAGGAAAAAATGATGATGGTGTCCCTTAACATAAGCCTGCCAAGTGTAGGCAAGGCTAAGCCTATGTCAGACCATGAGAGGCTCCCCCACTCAATCCATTGTCGTCCTCAACAATGGCTCTTCTTGTGAATGGGCATTTGTGTCCCATGCCATCCACTTGTCTGCCAGTTCCTGGGCTCGCCTGGCCAACCCGGGTCTCGCCTATATTGGTGTCTATTTATGGGAACATAACCATTTCACCATGCCGCCCTACCTGGACTTCACCCCCTGTGTTGAGGTTACTCAAACTGCGCAATGGCTATGCCATTGAATTGTGTAAAAGAAGGGCCCACGAAGAAATTGGATGTGGTGCTTCGTGGAGGTCTGCCCCATGTATCATCTTTACCTCAAGGTTCGACTGTCTTCTTGGTATCTTTTCGGTGGTGCTGTCGAACATGATGTGATAGGTCTACTCTTGCTGTTGGCGATGTGTCCTGGGTAGCCTTTCACCATGCTGGCCTGCAGACTTCACCTCGCCGTGTGCAGGTTACTCAAACCTAGTCCATGGCTTATGCTCTCTTGGCCCTCGAAACTACACTTCACCTCATCGGTTCGGACTACATCTTCGCTCCAAGGGGGCCCCAATGTGCTGCAGCCTCAAGGAGATCTGACTGCAATGTGCATGAGCGTGGAAACTTTTACCCATGATGTTGCCAAACATGCACTCGCCTTGTGATGTATTGTTGCTGCCGCAAGTGTTCCACCTTGTTGATGAACTGAGCATGTCCTCCTGATACCTTGCCGATGCAGGGCCGCCATGCTCCAACGGCTAGTGTACCCACATTCCTATCATTTCAATATTGTGGCTTCCACCAAGGACCTGTTCTATGCAAAACTGCCACTTCAGTGATATTCCTTGACCAACCATCGACACCAACCAATTTCAGACTGTTGCCCCCGCCTTAGTATTGCTTCAGACAAAGCTACAGAACAATGGCTCATCCATCATGAAACCAAGATGTAGGTGCACCACCCATAACTCACTAAAATGAATAGCAACTGATGTCCATGAGGAAGCATGGCACTCCCCCACTCAAACCACCACAATATGCCTTCCACAAAAAGGCTCACATGTCTGCCCTTGCAAGGGCACTGTTTTAGGCTCATTAGAATGGGGATGCGAACAATGGCCTCTTGCCAGGCCTGGTGTGAATTCTTGCTTGAACTCAAGTGGAAGTGACTAGGGACGGGGCACTTTGCTAGCTTGCTTTGATACCAACTATCACAGGGGTAGTTCTGCAACGGAAGAAACCCATGTGGCGTCCAGGACAAGCCTTTTGTATGCTTGGAGCTAGGAGTTGCCCGATGAGATGGCTCCACCAAGATTAGTAGTACTACATCATGACCTCAAGTCGCATGGCCGGGGCACTCGGCTGGCTCTGGCCGGTCCATGGGAAGCGCCTCTTATGTGCTAAAGGGGGACGACCATAATGAGAGGCGACTGGGCGCTAATGAGAGGTGACTGGGCACCAATGTGAGGGGTCTCTTGTATGCCGATGATGTGGGCACCTGTGTGCCATGATGAGAGGCAACCGCTTGGGCCAGAACACACCCGTGCGCTAGGGGCAATGAGATAGCTCATTCAGCTTGGGCAAGGGGTTGGCATGGTGAAGGGTCAAGCTTGAGCCAGACCCGCATGCCAAGCCTCCCTTGAGTGTCGGTAGCACAGTGCCGGTTAGGCACCCAAGGAGGTCGACCACCCCTCCTCAAAGAGTACGTTAAGCTTTTGGTAGTCTGCCTGAAGATGACATCAATTCTCCCAAAAATCTTACAGGCGAAAAAGATGATGGTGTCCCTTAACGTAAGCCTGCCAAGCATAGGCAAGGCTAAGCCTATGTCAGACTATGACACATGAGAGAGGCATAGAGCATCGGGATGGAGCCCTCGAGAAGAAGAGGAAGAACGGGGACTAGGGCCGTAGCAACAACAATAGGAAGCCACCGGCTTCGGCCTTGGCTTACAACTAGTACATGCCACTCAACTCCACCCGCACACAGATTTTAATGTAGATCGGGCAGGAGAAATTTATATAGTGACCTGAAAAATTGAAGAACCCCCACAGGGGGAACCCCAAAAAATACTGCAAGTTCTACCAAGGTACCGGCCACGACACCGAGGACTGTTATGATCTAAAAAACAAGATAGAGTCTCTCATTCATCGAGGCCACCTCAAGCAGTACGTTGGAGGTGAGGCCAGCCCGTTGGGCCACTCGACCCATGAACAGGTCTACTGGCAGGGGTGTACGGCCTCTGATGCGTATTGCTTACACTAGCAAGTGCACTAGCCGATCAAGTAATAAAGTGATGAGTAGAGTATCGCTCCCACGAGGATTTATCCAATAACTAATAGTAATAAATCAGTCAATTGTTATATGATAAACCGAATTCTTAACCTAATCAAAATCTGAGTTCCTAACTAGCAAACTATCCTAATCAATTCAGATCAAGCCACCTTCATATAGAGAGAAGCAAGGTTGTATAAGAACACTAACAGATTCGGTCCAACAATTAATTCATGAAGCTATTCAGTTGAATTGGGATTCAACCATGGTTTGGTGAAACCCTAATGGCATAAGCAGCCTCTCTTGAGCACAACTCATCCTATCCATGGGTGACAATTCTTATATCTCTATCAAGAATTTAATCCCCATGGATGCATTAAGAGCAAGCAATTCAAAGGGCATCAATTCAGATTTGAATGAACACCAACCGAATCACACAAATTATCTCTAAGATGTGCTAGATTCGGTTCTTGATTAGCAGATCTGATTACCTAACTTCTTTCTCAAGCAATTCAGACAATCCAAGAATCAAGAACAATTCAGCCAAGACTGTTCTAACAATTAAAACCCTAACCAAGAAACATCAAGAATGAATCCAATCAATCGAATAACCCTAGAGAACTAATTACAAATCTGAAACATCATCAATCATGGTTTGAATTCTAGAAAGAAAACGAAATTAATTGACAAAGTTGCATGAAACCCTAGCTGAATTCGGTTACCAATTGCGCAGAACCAAAGAAGAAGATAACCTAGAATTTTGCTTCAATCTTCAATTTCTTGGATGTGATTCTCCTCCAATTCGCATTCAACAACCTTCTTCTTCCTCTAAATCTTCTCCTTTCTCATTTCTCGCGCCTTTCTTCTCTCGTTTCTCCTTTTGGAGGTCTGAACCCTTTTCTCCCCTTTCTCTTCTCCTTTTTTTCCTTTTCTCTCTAGCCTCCTCTCTCTTCTAAAAGGTAGCCGCCTTTAGGACCCCCTTGGGCTGCACTTGGGCCTCCCACTTGGTGGGCTGAAAGGTCTCCCTTGGAGAGTCTCAGCTGGGCTCTCTTCTTGGTGTCCCTCATGGGGCTTTGCTTCTTTATGGGCCGAAAGTGCCCTCCTTATGACTCTCGGTTGGGCCTGTCTTCTAGATGGGACGAATTGCTTCCACATTTTCTCTCTCAACAAGGTTTTATGCTATCTTCCCCCTAAGCTAGTCCACACTCTTGAATTCCTGAAATCATTCTCAATTAGAGTGAGGAACCATGCAAATTATCATCAAAACCATGCATAAAACAATAGAAATGTTGTGTAGCTTGTGCACACATCAAACTCCCCCACACTTAAGCTTTTGCTTGTCCTCAAGCAAAGATATCACCCATAAACTGATCAACCCCCAGATTATTACCATCTACCAGATGAATTTTTGGATGAGAATGCATTAAGTGGTCAGGAAACCTGCATAATTATTCAGATTTATTCCTATAATTAGCCATTCTTATCGCATACATAAGAGCAAAGGAAGGGGAGAATATGAGATCCTTCATTCACTTCCATTCAATATGTATAGCAACTCCTTGACCGCCAATATTAACCATTACTTTGAGCTCGGTCTCAAATTTGTTAATGCATCTAATAAAATGTTCAACCACATTTTGTCCCTTCAAACCTCAACCGTCACCGAATTCTTTTCTTTCCCCTTTTTTTTGATGTGAGTGCATTTTATGCTCCTTCTCACACTGGGCACTTTCTTCTCTCTTTTTTTTTTTTGTGTGAGTGCATTTTATGCTTCATCTCACACTGGTCATAGGCTAGAGGCAGATAACAATACTCATATTCCAAGTTGCTAGTTTTACTATTCAGCTTGGAATAGTAGAGTTGGGACTAAACTCATATCATAAACCGCTAGTTTTACTATTCAGTTCATGACAGCGGAGTCATTTGGACTTTGTCCCTTTCTCTTTTTCTTTTTTTTTTTTTTTGCTTTTGCAATTGTTGAACTTCATGCATTAATCGGTTCAGATGTGGACTAATAGCTCAAATGATCCTTAAGATGTCAATCAAGTGCATTATACACATGAAGAGAGTTAGGGCTGGTCATAATAAAAGTCCTATTCGACTTCCTTAACCTCATGCAATGTGATAAATTTGGATCATTCACAAGAATAAATTCTAACACTTACATTGATTTCCCTCAACTTATTGTATTCCCTCTTGGAATTCACCTTATAATCAGAAATAATCTTGAGGAAATTTCAGTTTATTCGGCCTATCAATGCATGTATGTGTTGGGGTGATTGAGGTGCATAGCTACGGCCTAACTCCCCCACACTTAACATGAACATTGCCCTCAATGTTCCTAATGCGAGAATGTGAAGATGAATCCAGCAATGAGGGTCTTTTCCTGAAGAGCATTATCAAGTAATGAGAGGGGTTTAGAGGACTTCCCTGAAGAGTGTTCTGAAATCTGGAATAGCTCCCTTGTTTGGAACCTCTAGCTGCTAAGAACCACAAGAAACTGAATGGAGAGAATGATAAACACTCAGAGAGATCAGCAATCTACCAAGTTAACATCCTAGACAAGAAACTCGAATGATACAGAAAAGAAAAGTAGAAAAACAAATAAAAATAAAAACTACTCATCAGTATTAGGTTGCCTCCTAATAAGCGCTTGTTTTCAGTTTGAAGCTCGACCTTCTAGTAGGATCACCGGTCATCTAGGTATACAGTGGATGGAGTAGGCAATGTTCCACCCACTATATATGGCTTGAGGCGCTGACCATTGACCTTAAATGTGCCTTGTGTCGAGTGAGTGACCTCTATGGCTCCATAAGGAAAAACCTGTGTCATGGTGAAGGGTCCAGACCATCTCGATTTCAGCTTGCTCGGGAACAACCGGAGACGTGAATTATGCAATAACACTTGCTGGCCCACATGAAAATCACGTCTCAACAAATTCTTATCATGCCATCTTTTTGTTCTCTCCTTGTAAATCTTGGCATTCTCATAGGCTACAAGTCTGAATTCATCCATCTCATTCAGCTGCAATCGCCTCTCGGCTTCTGTGGCCTGCAAATCAAAATTTAAGAACTTTAGTGCCCAATATGCCTTATGTTCCAGCTCAACAGGTAAATGACATGCCTTACCAAAGACTAGCCTATATGGGAACATGCCGATGGGTGTTTTATATGCAGTTCTATATGCCCACAATGCATCATCTAGTTTGATTCCCCAGTCTTTCCTAGAAGAGTCTATTGTCTTCTCCAAGATTCTTTTGAGTTCCCTATTAGCTAATTCGACTTGGCCATTGGTTTGAGGGTGATATGGGGTTGCTAATTTATGCGTAACACCATATTTTTGCATCAGCAGCTCAAATTGGGTGTTGTAGAAATGAGTTCCCCTATCACTAATTATAGCTTGAGGTGTGCCGAATCGGGTGAATAGCTTTTTAAGGAAGTGTACTACCCTCCTAGAGTCATTTGTGGGTAAATCCGTGGCTTCCACCCATTTGGATACATAATCAACAGCAACTAGGATGTACTTGTTACCAAAAGAATTCGGGAAGGGTCCCATGAAGTCTATACCCCATACATAAAAAATTTCACAAATTAAGATATTAGTAGGGGCATTTCATTCTATCAGGAGATATTACCTGTTCTTTGGCATTGGTCACATGCGGACACATACCTGTGAGCATCCTTGAACAAGGTTGGCCAATAGAAACCTGATTGCAAAACCTTGGCTACAGTGCGGTTGGCTCCGAAGTGGCCTCCCGCTTCTCTATCATGGTAGTACCGGAGCACCGACTCTATCTCTTCCTTGGGGACACACCTCCTTATGATTTGATCTACACATAGTTTGTACAAAAAGGGATCCTCCCACAAATAGTGTTTCACATTAGAGAAGAATTTCTTCCTCTGTTGATATGAAAGATGAGGAGGGATAACATGTCCAACTAGATAATTTGCAAAATCAGCATACCAAGGTGATGCGTCTACCTGAATGAAGTAGAGTTGTTCATCCGGAAACTCCTCTCGGATGGTGCTGATTGTCTTCTCTTCTAAATCCGCATTCTCTAACCGGGAAAGATGATCAGCAGCTAGGTTCTAGGTACCTTTCTTGTCATGGATCTCAACATCAAACTCTTGCAGCAATAGGATCCACCTAATCAGCCTCGGTTTTGCATCCTTCTTTGTGAGTAGGTGTCTTAATGCCGAGTGATCTGTATACACAATGACTTTGGAGAAAATTAGATATGAACGAAACTTATCAAAATCAAAGATTATTGCTAGTAGTTCCTTTTCTGTTGTGGTGTAATTTTGTTGAGCTCCATTCAAGGTTCTGCTAGCATAATAGATCGGCTGAAAGTGCTTGTTTGCCCTAGAATAGTTCCCACTACTGAATCACTCGCATCACACATCAGCTCAAAAGGAAGTGTCCAATTCGGTGCTATAATGATCGGGGCATTGATCAGCTTGTCTTTCAGGATGTTGAACGCTTATAGGCATTTGTTTGTGAACTCGAAGGGCACATCTTTCTGAAGAAAAGTGGACAATGACTTAGCTATCTTGGAAAAATCCTTGATAAATCTTCTATAGAACCTGACATGTTCCAAGAAGCTTTTCATAGATCAAACGGATGTTGGTGGTGGCAACTTCTCAATTGTCTCCACCTTGGCTCTGTCAACCTCAATACCTCTCTGTGAAATCTTATGCCCAAGCACAATGCCTTCTTGCACCATGAAATGGCACTTCTCCCAATTTAGCACTAGATGTGTGTCCTTGCACCGCTTTAGTACCTTCTCCAGATTATTCAAACATGCATCAAATGAAGAACCAAAGACTGAGAAATCGTCCATGAAGACCTCCATAAACTTCTCAACCATATCAGAAAATATTGCCATCATACACATCTGAAAAGTTACTGGAGCATTGCATAACTCGAATGGCATCCTCCTATAGGCAAAGGTACCGTAGGGGCAAGTAAAGGTGGTCTTCTCCTGATCTTCTAGTGAAATTGGAATCTAATTATAACCTGAATACCCATCCAAGAAACAATAATACTCATGTTTGGCCAGCCTTTCTAGCATTTGGTCAATGAAAGGGAGAGGGAAATGATCCTTGCGTGTGGATTCATTCAATTTTCTGTAATCAATGCACACTCGCCACCCAGTGACGGTCCTAGTAGTATGAGTTCATTCCTTGCACTCGGTACTACGGTCATGCCACCTTTCTTTGGCACTACTTGCATGGGGCTCACCCATGAGCTCTCTGAGATAGGATAAATGATACAAGCATCTAGCAGCTTGATGACTTCAGCCTTCACCACCTCTTTCATATTCGGGTTTAGGCGTCTTTGGGGCTGAACCGAGGGCTTGCTTCCATCTTCCATCAGAATTCTGTGCATGCATAAAGATGGGTTGATGCCCTTGATGTCGGATACCTTACAAGCCAAAGCTCTCTTGTGTTCCCGTAACATCCTCAACAGTTTTTCTTTTTGCAATTGGGTCAAGGCTGCTGATATGATCACTGGTAGGGCTGACGGTGCCTCTAAGAAAGCATACTCCAAATGCAATGGGAGTTGCTTCAGCTCAAGGGTGGGTGGCTCTTGGGTTGAAGGCTTGCTTTTTGGCATTGGCGGTCTGTCCAAGCTCTCCAACTTGAGGAATCCTTTCCCTTGAAACTGTGGATTGGCATTCAGGTATGCTGCCATGCTTTGAATCCCTTCATTTTCTCCCCTTGTAGCTTCTCCATCTTGTATGCATAGCTCAAGGGGATCGGCCAACCTACTAGCCTGAAAGCAATCATCAACTGCATAATCAATAACATTAATCATGTAACAAGAATCATCACTAGAAGGTGCATGTTTCATAGCATCAGACATTTTAAAAATTATTTCCTCATCTTGAATCCTAAGGCTGAGTTGCCCTTGTTGGACATCAATCATTGCCTTCCTTGTAGCTAGGAAAGGTCTCCCTAGAATAAGAGGGACATCAACATCCTCTTGCATGTCTAACACAATAAAATCAACTGGAAAGATGAATTTATCAACTTTAACAAGTACATCTTCTATGATTCCCCTAGGATGCTTGATGGATCTATTAGCTAATTGCAATGAAACTCTAGTGGGTTGGAGTTCACCCAATCCCAATTTCTTGAAAACCGAATATGGCATCAAGTTTATGCTAGCTCCTAAATCACACAATGCCTTATCAATTTCCAAACTGCCTATAGTGCAAGGGATAGTGAGACTCCCTGGATCTTTCAGTTTCTGGGGTAGCTTGTTGAGGAGGATTGTTGAGCATTCTTCATTTAGTGCAACTGTAGCCACATCTCCCAGTTTCCTTTTGTTTTCCAATATCTCTTTCAAGAACTTTGCATAATATGGCATCTGGGCTAAAGCATCAGCAAAAGGGATATTAATATGTAAACTCTTAAACACTTCAAGAAACTTACCGAATTCCTTTTCCAATTTGTGTTGCTTTAACCTATTCAGAAATGGTACTTGCGGCTGTTGGCTTTTCTCCTTCTTTGGATCAGCTTGCTCTTCCTCCTCCTTTTCGGTTTCAAGGGTTGCATCCACCTTGTCTTCAGCCCTTACTTTCTTCTCCACTTCTTGCAGCTCCTTACCACTTCTTAAAGTGATAGCCTGTACTTGCTCTCTTGGATTCACTCTGGTATTGCTTGGTAGAGTGCCCAGTACTCTAGCTGATATCATTTGTGCCAACTGCCCGACTTGATTCTCCAAGTTCTTGATTGATGCTTCTTGGTTTTGAAATCTTTTTTTTTGCACTTGCTTTCTTGGATTCACTTCGGTATTGCTTGGTAGAGTGCCCAATACTCTAGCTGATATCATTTGTGCCAACTGTCTGACTTGATTCTCCAAGTTCTTGATTGATGCTTCTTGGTTTTGAAATCTTGTTTTTGCACTTGCTATGAACTTGGTCATCAACTCCTCTAGGTTTGTTTTCTTTTCCGACTGATTGAAGTTTTGGGGGAAGGGTTTCACCACATTTTGATTTGACCAAGACTGATTCGGGTGGTTCCTCCATCCGGGGTTAAAGGCACGAGGGTACTGATTGCCTTGCTGCCTTTGCAAGTCACCAACAAAGTCTACCTGCTCGAGGGACTGCACAAACTGATTTCCAACTTGACATTCGGTGCTGATATGACCTCCCCCACACCATTCACAAGTCACAGTCTGAACATGCATGGCTGCTATCTGCATCTCATCTATCTTCTTGCTGAGTGCACTGATTTGCACAGGTAGGGCTGTATAGGTGTCCACATTGTGAAGTCTGGACTGTCTCCTAACTTGTTCTCTCTTGGAATGCCATTGGTAGTTGTTTTCGGCCATCTCATCTATGAGTGCATGGGCAACTTCAGGGGGTTTGTTATTGGTGGAACCCCCAGCTGCAGCATCCATAATGGTCTTGTTGGCTTCGGTTAGTCCATTATAGAAGGTTAGGACTTGCAGCCATACGGTAAGTCCATGATGAGGGACCTTCCTCAACAACTCCTTGTAATGCTCCCATGACTCATACAATGACTCTCCGTCCTGCTGAAAGAAAGTGGTGATATCATTCCTCATCTTTGTTGTTTTGGATGGAGGAAAATACTTAGAGAGGAATCGGCTAGCCATTTCATCCCATGTTGCTATAGATCCAGTCGGCAAAGAATTCAGCCAAGTCTTGGCTTTGTCCTTCAATGAGAATGGGAACAACCTGAGCCTCACTGCATCATCACTAACCCCATTGTGCTTGAGTGTATCACAAATTTCCAAGAAGTTGACGATGTGAGTGTTCGGATCTTCATGAGCCATGCCGTAGAACTGAACCGTGTTTTGTATCAATTGAATGATGGCTGGTTTGATCTCAAAGTTGTTGGTCGCTATAGCTGGTATCACAATGCTTGAAGCAGCCCCGGTGAGGGTTGGTTTGGCATAGTCCATCATGGTTCTTGGTTCGGCCATCTCTTCAATTCCAGCTCACTTACCTAGAAGCTCTAAGGCGGCTGCGGAGAGTTCTTTCAATCTCGGGATCGTAGGTGATGCTCTTCGTTACACTTCTGCGTGTCATAAACTGTACAAGTCAAAGTCATAAAGAGGCTAATCTACACATATCAGAAAAGAAATCTACCAAACCAAGAAAACTGAATACTACCGAGAAAAAAAAAAGCAACGAAGACAATGAGCAAGAAGAAAGGAAACTACTTATCAGCAGTGGAGGCTAATATACACATATCAGAAACATAATATACAAAATTAAAACCAGATTAACAATGGCTAATGGTTCCTAATTTGCTGTAATAATTCCCCAGCATCGGCGCCAAAAACTTGATGCGTATTGCTTACACTAGCAAGTGCACTAGCCGATCAAGTAATAAAGTGATGAGTAGAGTATCGCTCTCACAAGGATTTATCCAACGACTACTAGTAATAAATCAGTCAATTGTTATCTGATAAATCAAATTCTTATCCTAATCAAAATCTGAATTCCTAACTAGCAAACTATCCTAATCAATTCAGATCAAACCACCTTCATGTAGAGAGAAGCAAGGCTGTATAAGAACACTAATAGATTCGGTCCAGCAATTAATTCATGAAGTTATTCAATTGAATTGGGATTCAACCATAGTTTGGTGAAATCCTAATGGCATGAGCAGCCTCTCTTGAGCACAACTCATCCTATCCATGGGTGACAATTCTTATATCTCTATCAAGAATTTAATCCCCATGGATGCATTAAGAGCAAGCAATTCGAAGGGCATCAATTTAGATTTCAATGAACACCAACCGAATCACACAACTTATCTCTAAGATGTGTTAGATTCAGTTCTTGACTAGCAGATCTGATTACCTAACTTCTTTCTCAAGCAATTCAGACAATCCAAGAATCAAGAACAATTCAGCCAAGACTGTTCTAACAATTAAAACCCTAACCAAGAAACATCAAGAACGAATCCAATCAATCGAATAACCCTAGAGAACTAATTACAAATCTGAAACATCATTAATCATGGTTCGAATTCTAGCAAGAAAGAGAAATTAATTGACAAAGTTGCATGAAACCCTAACTGAATTCGATTACCAATTGCGCAAAACCAAAGAAGAAGACAACCTAGAATTTTGCTTCAATCTTCAATTTCTTGGATGTGATTCTCCTCCAATTCGCATTCAGCAACCTTCTTCTTCCTCTAGATCTTCTCTTCTCTCCTTTCTCGCGCCTTTCTTTTCTCCTTTCTCCTTTTGGAGGTTCAAACCCTTTTCTCCCCTTTCTCTTCTCCTTTTTTTTCCTTTTCTCTCCAGCCCTCTCTCTTCTAAAAGGTAGCCACCTTTAGGACCCCCTTGGGCTGCAACTTGGGCTGCACTTGGGCCTCCCACTTGGTGGGCCGAAAGGTCTCCTTTGGAGAGTCTCGGCTGGGCTCTCTTCTTAGTGTCCCCCATAAGGCTTTGCTTCTTTATGGGCCGAATTGCTTCCACATTTTCCCTCTCAACATGGTTTTATGCTATCTTCCCCCTAAGCTGGTCCACACTCTTGAATTCCTAAAATCATTCTCAATTAGGGTGAGAAATCATGCAAATTATCATCAAAACCATGCATGAAACAATAGAAATGTTGTGTAGTTTGCGCACACATCAGCCTCCTCCGAGGGCTATACCCCCTCGCTAGACTGATGGCAAGACTCAATGAATAAGTAGCAAACACCTTAGCTATGACTTAATGTGTCAGAATACACCAGGACGGCCGAGGGCCCCATGTGCCTCAGTGCCCCACCTCGGCGGTGGCTAGCCTCCTAAACTTTCACACTTAGCGCTACCAGCAAAGGAAGCCAACCTCCACGGAGCTTTGCGCTCGACCTCATCGAAACAAGTATCCATAGATACAGGAGCTAAGCGAGCCTTGACTCCGCCTAGGCCCCATGGAGAGAGCCAGGTGATCCCCATGCCCTGCTTTAGCCTCCCTCCATCATAGGCCTCTTTGGCCTTGCCTAAGTGAACACTTAAAAGGGCGTTAGGCCAAGCAAGCCCCGGCCTAATCATGGAGGTTTTGCCTCGGCCACCCCTTTGCCACGCTTATGACGCACAAAGTAAACTGAAGAGAACTATGCTTGTCTCACATTGTGTTTTTTTTTTTCTTTTGGAGGGGCAAGGACCCTTTGGCAACAAAAGCATAAGTGCAAAAACAGTGCAAAAAATACAAGGAAAAACAACACAGCAAAACACAAATGCAACAGTTGAAGCAAAAAATAAAAAAATGCCATTGATTTTCATTATGCACAAAAATTCCTCTGGCTTTACAAATTTGTTTCATAGCCCCTCAAGCCTAATACATGTACATTGTCAAAAAAAAGAGAGAAAGAAAAAAGAGAAAAAGCTTGGCCTAAGCCTTGCCACCAGCTGGAGAGGAAGTGCAGAATCAACAGCCTCTTTAGGAGAGTCGGGGATCACCTTCAAAGATTCGACATCAGAATCTGGAAGCACCGCCCCAAGTGCCTTCTTGGTGTCCTCAATCCCATCCAAGCAAGCCTTGGAAGCGAGACCAGCCAACTCATCAACTTGTTTCCCTGCCTCCTGGGCCCTCTTCTCAGCCTCTGTAGCCCTCTTAGTTGCTTCATTGGCTCTCTTTTCTACCTTGGCCGCCCGCTTGTTCACCTCAATGATGTCTACCTCGGCCTGCTGGAGACGTCGTTCGACCTCAGAAATGAGGATCTCTACATGAGCCCTCTCCATCTGCTCTTAGGAGAGGAGATCCTGCATCTTCTTCAACTTTTCCTCGGCCTCCATGCAAAGCTTTTGTGCGTCGCTGAAGTATCGCTGGAACTCGTGGCCCTTCTTCACGGCGGTGGTGGTGGCTTGCTGAAGCTTGTCTTTCTCAGCCTCTAGCTTGTCCATGTTGGCTAGGGCCAATTTCAGCTGATCCTCTAGCCCAATAAAGTGAAGATAGACCTGCAACAAGAAAACAGTTAGCACCCAGCAGATGAACGAAGAACTGATGGAAAGGGAAGGGGAGCAAGCTGTTACATCACCTCGATAGGCTATCCTCAAACCAATGGCCTAATCGAGGTCACCAACAGGACAATACTGGAAGGACTGAACACCAGATTGGACCGAGCTAAAGGCCTATGGGTTGAAGAACTGAATAGTGTACTCTAGGCTTACTGAACTACGCCTTGGACAGCCATGGGAGAAACTCCCTTCGGCTTAACCTACGACATAGAAGCAATAATTCCAATAGAGATTGGGCAGCCGACACTCCGAGTTGAGGCATACAATGAAGCCAAGAATGACGAAGCCCTTAGAGCAAACATAGACCTACTGGAAGAAGCCCGAAAGCAAGCATAGATAAGGGTAGCCGCTTACCAGTAGAGAGTGGCCCGCTACTACAACTCCAGGGTAAAAGAAAGACACTATCAAGAGGGAGACCTTATCAGAAAAGTCATGGTCCCTGAACCTGGAGTAGGGAAGTTGGGCCCCAACTGGGAAGGTCCCTACAGAATCAAGTGAGTCATTGGCCCTGACACTTTTCACCTAGAACACCTAGATGGAAGACCTATACTTCGGACATGGAATTCAGAACCTTTGGATGTACTACAAGTGATTGTAACTTCTTTTTGAAATTGTTGAATGAATGAAGCAAAGTTCCTCTTCGGCTCAATGCTCAGCGCATGTACCTACTAAGTTCTTATAACTCTTCTGCCTCGCGACTGGCAGGGGTGCACGACCTCTTTCGAGGGCTATACCCCCTTGCTAGACCGATGCCAAGACTCAATGAATAAGAAGCGAACACCTTAGCTATGACTTAATGTGTTAGAATACACCAAGACGGCCGAGGGCCCCATGTGCCTCAGTGCCCCACCTCAGCGGCGACTAGCCTCCTAAACTTTCACACTTAGCGCTACCAGCAAAGGAAGCCAGCCTCCACGGAGCGTTGCGCTCGACCTCACCGAAACAAGTATCCAGGGATACAGGAGCCAAGCGAGCCTCGACTCCGCCTAGGCCCCATTGAGAGAGCCAGGCGAGCCCCATGCCCTACTTCGGCCTCCCTCCATCATAGGCCTCTTTGGCCTTGCTTAACTGAACACTTAAAAGGGCGTCAGGCCAAGCAAGCCTTGGCCTAACCATGGAGGTTTTGCCTCGGCCACCCCTTCGCCACACTTTTGACGCACAAAGTAAACTAAAGAGAACTACGCTTGTCTCACATTGTGTTTTTTTTTTTCTTTTGGAGGGGCAAGGACCCTTCGATAACAAAAGCATAAGTGCAAAAATAGTGCAAAAAATACAAGGAAAAACAACACAGCAAAACACAAGTGCAACAGTTGAAGCAAAAAATCAAAAAATGCCACTGATTTTCATTATGCACAAAAATTCCTTTGGCTTTACAAATTTGTTTCATAGCCCCTCAGGCCTAATACATGTACATTGTCAAAAAAAAAAAGAGAAAGAAAAAGAGAAAAAGCCTGGCCTAAGCCTCGCTCCGAGCTGGAGAGGAAGTGTAGAATCAGCAACCTCTTTAGGAGAGTCGGGGATCACCTTCAAAGATTCGGCATCAAAATCTAGAAGCACCGCCCCAAGTGCCTTCTTGGTGTCCTCAATCCCATACAAGTAAGCCTCGGAAACGAGATCGGCCAACTCATCGACTCGTTTCCTTGCCTCCTGTGCCCTGTTCTCAGCCTCGGCTGCCTTCTGTTCAGCCTCTGTAGCCCTCTTAGTTGCCTCATTGGCCCTCTTTTCTGCCTTGGCCGCCCACTTGTTTGCCTCAGCGATGTCTACCTCGGCTTGCTGGAAACACCATTCAGCCTCAAAAATGAGGCTCTCTGCACGATCCCTCTCCATCTGCTCTCGGGAGAGGAGATCCTGCGTCTTCTTCAGCTTTTCCTCGGCCTCCATGCGAAGCTTTTGTTCGTCGCTGAAGTATCACTGGAAGTTGTGGCGCTTCTTCACGACGGTAGTGGCGGCTTGCTGAAACTTGTCTTTCTCAGCCTCCAGCTTGTCCATGTTGGCTAGGGTCAATTTCAGCCGATCCCCTAGCCCAATAAAGTGAAGATAGACCTGTAATGAGAAAACAGTTAGCACCCAACATATGAACGAAGAAATGAAGGAAAGGAAAGGGGAGCAAGTTGTTAGCTCAGCTAGGCTCTACAGCCCCTCCTCGTACAACCTATTTGGGGCCATCCCCAACATTTGGAAGCGGTCCCATGCCAGGAAAGCCCCACTCACCAATGTCGAGCCAACTCCCCACGTTGCGGATAGAGTCCCCCTCGCGGATCTCCCACTCAGGGCAGAAGATTTGATCAGACCGTTGGGCGAGCTCCTCCAACGGTGTGGGAGTAGAAAATGGCTCCATTCGCTTCTTGTGGGGCCCTCTAGGGCATCACCGATAGAACTCCCGGTGCAGGCCACCTTCTACTGCGGTTGACCCCCCACGACCCCCTCGGCCGGCCTTTTCCTCCCTTCCTCGACCCCATCGGTAGGTCCTCTCAGCACCTCGGTTGGATGTTGTGGCACTTTCTCCTCGCGCCCCAGCTAGCCCTCCTCGATGGGTCCCTTCCCCTTTGTGGGGATCTATGGAGTGGCCCCCTTTGGGTGAGCTGTTGAAGAAGTTCCATTGGCAAGGACCTGTGCTCTCATCCCCTTGGTAGGGACCTGGCGGGAAGACCCCCCTTCCTAGGGGCTGATGCCTTCTCCTTCTGGGTTGTCGTGCCCCCGGTGGGCCTCTAAGGCGTCTATCTGCCAACCTTCGCCCGCTCCTTCGTTATCACGCGGGCATGGTCCAGTATGGCCTTTCGAGCATCTATCGGCACTTCTGCAAGAAAAACAACAATTAGTACAATTGCACAAAGATGAAGGCGAGGAAAACGTGGAAAGGAGTTGCGTGGCTTATTCTTCCGAGGGGGTAGGGCTGAGTCCCGCGAAAACCAATGGGATTTCCTCCTCCACGAAGGGTTGGGCTCGGACTCTTCCCAGGTTGAGCAGCCGCGCAAGATCGTCACTTTCCTCATTCATAATCAAGGGGACACTTTTCTCTGCAAACAAGTTGGCCTCTCCCCACCCCGACTTGAAGGACCAGCCCTCGGGACAAGACAAAAAGAAATATTAACTCTTCCAGTTGTGCATAGAAGAGGGGTTATCTACGGGCTTGGACTGGCGGGGTTAGAAGTAGAAGACACCAGCTTCAGAAAAGTGCTTCCTCAGCACGAAGTTCGCTCAGAAGAGTTTTGGCATCAACTCCACCCCTTGGAGCCGAGCCACCACCAGCATCGCTACAATGGTTCCTATTGCATTGGGCGCCAGTTGTCTAAGGGTAATCCCATACACCCTTAGCAGGTCAGAGATCAATGGATAATGGGGGAACTGAAGATTGAATTGGAAGAAGTGTTGATAAACGCAGATCTCCTCCTCCTTGGGAGTCCACGGCCGATCACCTGGCTCGGGCACCCTCACACCATAGGACGAAGGGATGAAGTATTGCCTCGTTAGGGCCTTGACCTGATCCCACTCTAGAGAACCTTTGAACTCTGGACGAGAAGGATCAGCCTTGGCCACTACCCCAGCAACACTCTCAACCCTCATCCTAGGGACGAGGTATGGGTCTTGCTCCCCCTCGACTTGGGGGGGACCCCTCGGCCTCCCTCGGTGTCATAGATGTGGTACTCTCACAGGGAGGGTCATTGCCTTGGCGGATGTCTTCGGCTCCCCCGGAAGTTATCCTCTCCTAGAGCACCTCCATCTTGCACCGAAGGGAAACAGAACAAAGGACTTAAAGGGGAAAGGGGAGAAGGGGTTTGAATGGAGCTCCCCTCCGATACATTTGGAAGTTCATAGCACTCAGGTCCAGAATCTGAGAAAGACATTGTTGGAGATTACCTAAAAAGGGGAGTGAAAAGAAAAGAAGTGAAGGCAGAGTGTTGAAGACTAGAGAATCTAGGAGCTGAGTTCATTCGAAAGCGAAAGCACTTGGAGGCAAAATGACAAGAAGTCTGTTGTTGAAGCACTTATTTAAAGAGGAACGAATGGCCCAGATTTCTCGAGATCCAACGGCTGAGAAGCCACCGCCTCCACAGTCCAATCATGGCACACCGCGTAACACTCACCCTCGGAAGGTGAAACTATGCACTAGCGAAGGCACAGATTGTCCTTGATCCAATGGACGCAAAATGCCTCCGCACCTGCGATCCAGCCGTGCCGCACCCCGAATGCCCATCCTCGAAAGGCGAAATAACACCCGCCCTCGAAAAGCGAAATGACACTCCGGGTGAACCAACGTGTCCACCCACTGTGAACCACTGGCTTATGCGACCCGGCCGCGCGAATGCACGCACCAGTCTGACTGGAAAGCCATCCCATGCATGGACCCTCGGCTTAAACAACCTTTGGCTTCACAGGCCCTTGGCTTAATAGGTCCTTGGCCCAAATGGCGGCACCAGAGCATCCGCACTGAGCACGCCCCCTAGGTCACTTGTCCGAAGCAGTAGTATTGTGGACCTCTTGCAACCTCGGCCCAACTTACGAAGACGAACCAGGCAGAGATGCGAAAGAGGACGCCACTGCAGGGTACACCTCGACTACCGGGCCCACTGGCGCTCACCATTACTACTTCCATCATCCGAAGCCAAATTTTTCTCCTCAGCCTCGAGAGTGGGGGCAAGTGATGTGGGGTGACCCAACCCAACCCATTCGAGGCTGGGAGGCCTACCCCACGAGCACTAGATCTGGGAACGAGATCCGCTACAGTAGAAGTTACTCTGCTCCTCTCGTACGGAGCCAATTGTAGAGCACCCACGCGTCCCTGCAGAGCTCTCTGACTGCCCTCGAACGACACCCATCCCAGGCATCCATCTCCACCTACCTCCATGCGGCTCAAGTATAAATAGGGGTGCCCCAATCTAGGTAAGGAGGATCGAATACAATTTGCATCTAGACTTGGAACTGATATCAAAAGCTATATTCTAATTCCCCTCTTCGTACCCCATACTAACTTGACTGTTGGAGACTCTACCACGGGTTCTCACCTAGGGCATTTGACGTATTCTGCCTTGCAGCACCTCGGCCACCTGCCATCGGCTTCTATAGTACTCGGAGCCCTCTCCTCCTCGGCCTTGGCAACAAGCTCCCCAAACCCTTGAAGCATTCGGCCAGCCTTCGGAGTCTAGGGATGAAATTACTTTGTTGTCCTCGGCCTTCTCGAGCATCAACAAAATCCATTAAGGATGTTGGATATCCAAATATGATCCAATCCGATAATATAAATCTCATATATGATTGGATTTCACAAAGGCTCATTTGAATTTGAATCTGTAAGGACGTTGGATATTTCGAATATGATCTGATGTGAGTTAATTTATATAAAATTTAATTAATTATTAAAAGGAAAAAACAAATAATCTACATAAAGAAAAGCAAGAATACAAGAAAATTTCAACTATTTTTATCATATATATACATCTTTTTATAAAAAAAATAAATAATATAAAAATTATGAAAATGCAAATCCTGCAAGGAACCTAAATTCGATCAGATGTAATATGAAAATCCGATAGGAGATATCCAAATCCAACAAAATATGATCAGATTATGATTCGGTCCATTTGCACCCTCTAATATTGGATTGGTTGTCCATAGGGAAAGCTAGTCTTAAAAAATGAGCTATTTTAGTGTTAGAAATATGGTGGGTGCTTGGCTAAGCACAAATGTCAACAGGTATCGATTTTGATGGCTTGAGTTAAATGATAAATCTTCACTGATCTGATCATATCGGGTTAGCATTGGATCAGCCTTGACCAGGTTCTGGTTGATGTAGACCCATGTTGAACCCAGCCGGCCCATTGATATTTTAGTATTTAAAATACTTGTATTGTGACCAACCTACTTTCACAATACAAATTTGTTAAATAAAAAACTAAGGGTAAGGTAGAACAAAAAAGAAAAAAAATTAAGCATTCTTAATGGGAAATCAGATCTGCACATAACCTTCCTACCGAAACGCAACCTTCGGTGGGTGCTGTATTCCTAGATGTATTTGGACAATCAACTCCTACTGAAACTAAGCCTCCTACTTGTATATATAGGATGTACCTTTCAAAATAAAGGACAAGAAGAATTTCTACAAAGTTTTCATGGTATCAGAGCAAGGTTGCTTCGAGAAGTAGAAGAGGAAGGTCTGTCGTTGTTCCTTTGTCGGCAAACGAAAACAGAGCAGTGGCACTGCACCCGTAACTGTGCACTGCACTCTTCCTGGGCGAAGCAACCCCACCTCGGACGAAATCCTTGTGAAACGGTTCCACCTCTGAAGCTAAGAAGTTCTGCGATCACAAAGGTACAAGCGGCGCGAGAGTGCCATTTTTCAGGCACCGTCGTTGTCGTCTTTCTGTCGACAAACAAAAACAGAGTAGTGGCGCACCCGTAACTGTGCACTGCACTCTTCTTGGGCGAAGCAACCCCCCATCGGACGAAGTCCTTGTGAAACGGTTCGGTCTCTGAAGCGAAGAAGTTCTGCGATCATAGGAGGTACAAGCAGCGTGAGAGTGCCATTTTCAGGCACCGTCGTCGTCGTCTCTCTGTCGACAAATAGAAATAGAGCAGCGGCGCACCCGTAACTGTGCGTTGCACTCTTCCTGGGCGAAGCAACCCCCCATCGGACGCAGTGTTGGTTATCAAGGCATGCAGAAGAATCCTGGTGCCAAAAACCATTGAAGCCGAGCCCGACCATGGCAATCCCAGAACTTGACGAGGGTATCATCGCCACACCTGAGAACAGATAGAGTTTACCCAGTCTAGGGTACTGAACGAGTCAAACTGGGTGAGAGTGGCCGCGCAGCTGACGCAGGGGAATCTGTTCCTTGAGATCGAAGACTTGGACGAGTCCAAACTCGCCTACTGCGGCCAGGAGCTTTCTGTCAACAGATTTTCCACCATGACCAGTGGAGAAGAAGACAGCAGGAAAGGTGCATGGAGGGACATGGTCATCTTCTCGCCATACTACTTGCACCCGTCTGACAACCCTGGAATGATCATCTCACCTGTCCAATTGAAAGGTGAGAACTATGAGGAGTGGGCGAGATCTATGAGGAACGCTCTCAGAGCAAAGAGAAAGCTCGGGTTCATTGACGGAAAGTTGGATAAACCAATAGATGATTCAACCGATATCGAAGATTGGTGGATGGTAAATTCAATGCTGGTTGCATGGATTTTCAACACAATCGAACCAACCTTGCGAACCACTATCATATATGGAGAGTGTGAAAGACTTGTGGGAGGATCTGCGGCAGAGATTTTCTATCGGGAATGGACTGTGAGTTCATCAATTGAAGGCTAATTTAGCCGCTTGTAAACAATAGGGACAAGTAGTGATGGCTTACTACGGGAAGCTGAAGGTCATGTGGGACGAGTTGGCAGAATATGATCCAGTACCCGCGTGTCGCTGTAGCGGTTGCAACTGCAAAATTGCGACCATACTTGAAAAGAAGCGAGAAGAAGAGAGGGTACATCAGTTCTTGATGGGTCTTGACGATGCAACTTATGGTACCGTACGTTCGAATATTTTGAGCATAGAGCCGTTGCCGAATTTGAACAGTGTCTATGCAATGGTCATTCAAGAGGAAAGGCATCAAAGTATAGCCAAGAGCAAAGAAGAACGAAGTGATGCTGTGGGTTTTGCAGTACATGCTGGTGCAAAAGCAGCTGCTGCACGTACAAAAGGATAAAAGTGTAAGCTGTACACATTGTGGAAAATCCGAACATGAAGCAAAGAACTATTTCCAGGTGATTGGATATCCGGAATGGTGGGGAGATAGACCACGCTCAACCGAGAAAGGAGGAGGCCGCGGGCGAAGTGGTTCGGGCAGACGAGGATGAGGAAACAAGGCAAGAGCAAATGCTGCCCAAGCAGCGAGAAGTGAGACTGGAGGATAGAAAGTTGGAACCACAAATGATCATGACCGCAGTGGGTTTCCGGGGCTGAGTGGAGATCAATGGACAACCCTTCTCAATATTCTGAATTCACATAAATCTGGTGAAAAACTTTCTGGTAAGAAAAGTTCTACTGATTGGATAATTGATTTCGAGGCATCGCACCATATGACTGGAGACATTAATTTGTTGATTGAAGTCCAGAATATTATGTCGTGTCCGGTTGAACTTCCTAATGGGAAGCAAACTACCGCAGTGAAGGAAGGGACTTTGCATTTGGGTGGAAATATTTATTTGCATCATGTGCTTTTCGTACCAAGAATGAACTGCACTCTTATTTCTGTAGCTAAATTATTGCAAGAGATAAATTGTACTATCACTTTTACTGAGAAGCTGTGCGTGATACAGGACCAAACCTTGAGGACTCTGATTGGAGCGGGTGAGCAGTGTGATGGGATCTATCAATTCAGAGGAGCAGCACCGGTTTGAGCAAATCGGACAAGTGGAATAAGTGAATGGAAGTTGTGGCATCGCAGATTAGGGCATCCGTCTAAACAGATATTATCTCCTCTTCCTAAAGTAGATAAATTGAACAATAAACCTGAAAGTGATAAGCCATGTGATGTTTGTTACAGAGCAAAACAAACTAGGGAAGTTTTTCTTGAAAGTAAACATAAAGCTGATGACTGTTTTTCTCTAATTCATTGTGATACATGGGGTGCTTATAAAGTACCTGCTTCTTTAGGTGTCGTTTACTTTCTAACCATTGTTGATGATTATTCTCGTGTTGTGTGGGTTTACCTGTTACTTGAAAAAAGTGAAGTAGCACATATTGTTGAGAATTTCTATGCCATGGCAGAATGCCAATTTGGCAAGCAAGTCAGAACTGCTCGAAGTGATAATGGAACAGAGTTTAAAAGCCTGAAGTCGTACTTTGAGACTCATGGCATTTTGCATCAAACTTCCTGTGTTGGAACGCCCCAACAGAAAGGTCAAGTGGAGAGAAAGCATAGGCATATTTTGAATGTTGCGAGAGCATTGAGGTTTCAAGCAGGTTTGCCTATTCGTTTCTGGGGAGAGTGTGTCTTGACCGCCAGATACTTGATAAATAGGACACCTTCTTCCGTACTTGATGGGAAGACTCCGTATGAGGTACTGTTCGGGACAACACCTCGATACGAGCAAATGAAAGTGTTTGGCTGTCTCTGCTATGCCCGTTGGAGCCCTCGAGATAAGGATAAGTTTGGAGCGAGGAGTAGGAAATGCGTTTTTGTAGGCTATCCCTACAGGAAGAAAGGTTGGCGCGTATATGATGTTGAGAGCGGTGAATATTTCGTCTCCCGCGATGTAGTCTTCCATGAAAATATATTTCCATTTGCCAGTGATTTAGAAGTACCTCTTGAAAACAACCCTGTCCCAGCAATTGCGGCTATAGTTGATGATAATGTTAATCACAGCCACAGAGGAAATAAAGACAGGGGAGTGACGAAGAGGATATCTGTAAGAATGATAAGGAGAGCTTTCAACATACTAATAGAAGAGAGGAAGAGCAAGGCAATGGAGGGGATGTGCAGGAAGCGGAAGCTAATGGCAGTGAGGACAGAATTAGTGTGGATCCAGCACCACAAACAACACCAGAAGAGCAACTTGGTAGGGGACATCAACATCGCACACCGTCTGTTTTATTAAAGCCCTATGTAACCTACACTGCTCGATGTCTGAAAGATCCCATTCGCACTCAAGCCAACTCTGAATCAAAGTCCTCAGGTACGACTCCCTATCCCATAGCAAATTATGTGACATGTACTAACTTCTCCGCTAAACATCAAGCTTTCTTAGTTGCAGTCACTGTAGGAGCCGAGCCTACCAGTTTTTTTGAGGCAGTAAAAAGTGAGAAATGGAGAGAAGCTATGAGGAAGGAAATCCAAGCTCTGGAGGATAATGATACATGGACATTGGAATCTCTACCTCCCGGGGAAAAGGCCATAGGGAGTAAATGGGTCTATAAGATCAAATACAATTCAGATGGGACGATTGAACGGTATAAGGCACGCCTAGTTATTCTCGGGAATAGACAGGTTGAATTAATGGATTACAATGAGACTTTTGCTCCTGTGGCCAAACTAACAACAGTCCGAACCTTCTTAGCCGTGGCAGCCTCTGGGAATTGGGAATTGCATCAGATGGATGTACATAATGCTTTCTTACATGGGGATTTGAATGAGGAAGCATACATGCAGTTGCCGTCAAGATTTAAATCTAAGGATTGAACAAAAGTGTGCAAACTGAAGAAATCTCTCTATGGACTGTGTCAAGCTCCCAGATGTTGGTTCTCAAAGTTAACAACGGCCTTGATACAGTTTGGGTTTGTTCAAACGTATCCTGACTACTCTTTGTTCACCTATTGCAAACACAATGTTCGTTTGCACGTGCTGATATATGTTGATGACCTGATTATTGGGGGAAATGATACTGCTGCCATTGTGAAATTCAAAGAGTATCTCCATCGGTGCTTTTGTATGAAAGACCTGGGCCCACTCAAATATTTCCTAGGGATTGAAGTAGCTCGTGGCCCTGAGGGAATATTTTTGTCGCAACGGAAGTATGCCCTAGACATCATCTTCGAATGTGGACTCTTGGGAGCCAAACCAACATCCGTGCCCATTGAACAAAATCATCATCTTGCGCTGGCAAAGGGCGCTCTTATGGAGAATCCAAATCGATATCGATGGTTAGTGGGACGGTTGATCTACTTGACCATTACACGGCCTGAGTTGTGTTATTGTGTTCATATCCTAGCTCAGTTCATGCAAAGTCCACGACAAGAACATTGGGATGCAGCTCTGCGCGTAGTGCGTTATATGAAAAGATATCCAGGACAAGGTCTATTGTACCGATCTG
Source organism: Nelumbo nucifera (assembly GCF_000365185.1). Next base: position 968,936 of record NW_010729185.1, read on the forward strand.
ATAGCGATCTGCGTCTATATTCCTATTGCGACTCTGATTGGGCAAGCTGCCCATTGACACGACGATCGTTGACTGGTTATTTTGTTCTACTGGGGCAGTCACCGGTTTCTTGGAAAATGAAAAAACAACATACCGTGTCACGCTCCTCTACAGAAGCTGAATATCGTTCAATGGCTACGACAAGCTGTGAGCTGAAGTGGATGAAAAAACTTCTTTTGTCCTTTAGGGTGGCGCATGATGAACCCGCGCGATTGTATTGTGACAATCAGGCAGCTTTGCACATAGCCGCAAATCCAGTGTTCCACGAGCGGACAAAGCATATTGAGGTCGACTGTCATTTTGTTCGCGATGAGCTACGGTGTGGGAACATTGTTACTTGCCATGTTCGAACCATAGAGCAGTTGGCTGATATCCTGATGAAGGCTCTGGGAAAAGAGAAATTCGCATATTTCCTTGGCAAATTGGGCATCCGGAATCTACATGCGCCAATTTGAGGGGGAGTATTGGGAAACCAGATCTGCACGTAACCTTCCTACCGAAACACAACCTTCGGTGGGTGCTGTATTCCTAGATGTATTTGGACAATCAACTCCTACTGAAACCGAGTCTCCTACTTGTATATATAGGATGTACCTTTCAAAATAAAGGACAAGAAGAATTTTCACAAAGTTTTCAATTCTAGAACAAAAAAACACTTGTAACATTAGTAAAATAATATTATTTTTTGTTGTAAAAATAATAATCAAAAGACAGAATGGAACTTATTACTTTCGCTTTCCAAAATTGAGTTACAGCAGTGTTGAAAAGTAGTTGTTGAGAAATTGAGAATTGCAGTGAATAGGAGGGCCGAGTTGTGCTATTTGGTCACTCTCCTTAAAGCTGCATTTGCTCCCTACAACACAGTCGGGTGAATGCAAACCGGTCGCCAAGATAAAACAACCCACAAGCGACTAGTAGGCATGCTCAGATATGGACGAATGTCAAAGAAGAGAAAACTGTGTTGTGTGTGTTCTATGTCACTGTGCTGCGTGTTTTCTATTTATAAAGTGCTTTCAGTCACTGAACAAATACATAAATGTCCATCCAAAGACAGAGAGATGTGTCTCTCCAAAACAAGCACCAGTTCGAAGAGACACAAATAGAAGAGGAAGAAAACATTTAAACATTAAAATTAAAAATTGGAGGTTAAGAATCAAACGATCAAAAAGGAAAAATGATAGGGTGTTACGTGCATACACCCACACCCCTTTCCCACCCGAGCTCAATGCACGCTTGTGTGTAAAGTCCATCTCTTTCCCAAACAATGTGGGGCAAAAGATTTTCACCAACATGCAAGAGGAGTGAAGAGTGAAAAGACAAAAAACAAAAAACAAAAAACAAAAACAAAGAGGAAGAAGATGAGATACTTGAAATTTTGAATTTCCCTCCAACATTTTTACTTATGTGGCAGCTGTTTTTTATTTGAAGAAACAAAAATCAACTTGATTGAAATACCCCTTTTATGGTTGTCAACATTGCTAGTGCCAAATAGTAGATAGACACTTGGCAAAGGATGGGTGGTCAGAACCTATAGAAGGGAGATAAACACAGTAAAAAAGAAAATTTGGATTATATATCTGAATTAATGTGGCAACTATCAATATTTCATAACCTTGCAGGTTGCACCTTGCATATATTTGATAGGGGTGTTGACGGGTCAGGTTGATTCGGTTTTAATGATTGTATTCAACCAATAATCACCTGATCAGATTATATATTCACCAAACCGAAATCGATCCACAATAGAGTAATACCCAAACCAAATTTGAAGATTCGGTTTGGATCAGTTTGTTGGTTTAATATGCCGGTTTGTCTGAAGCTAGATACTTCGTTTCTCAAACAGGTTAGACCTTCTAAACTACAAATGCATCCTTACTGATTCATAGATGTTAGTTCCATCCGCACATCGAAAACATCTCCTTAAGGTTCATGTGAGAAACGCACTGTATTGAGCAGACCCCAATTCTCATGTCGTGGCTCCGAAGGCAAAAGTTTTGAGGGATGGGTTAGTTTGGTGGAATATGCCACGAGATTGGCTGGAACCTTTTGTTTGCAATTTCCTTTCTATTTAATGCTATTTTCAATTATCAAAGAAAAAGGATTTTGTTGAAATTCTCAATACGTCAAAATAAGAATTCCCATGAACGCCCCAGGCCCCACACGTGCCCCACAGCACAATCTAACCGTATATTGAAAATGGCAAATACGGGAGATGTTCCTAAGTCTGTGTGTGATTGCAGTACAATTTTATCTGCACATGTGAAAAATGAAAATTCTTGTTTAATTTTGTATTAGATCTTACTTTATTCTGCTTCATGTCTTAATTTAATTAAAATTTGAAATAAAAATAAATCAGAATTTACACTCAAATCATTTTGATGGTTTATGATATGGATGCTTCTAGCTGTAGGGCAGTTCGGACGCTTGTTGCCAAGTAGGTTGCTCAAACTGCAAAAAAAATGAAGGTATCAGAGAATTCAGGGTGCATGACCCGGGGAGGTCGCTCCGATGCTTAAGTCAATATTGTGGTTGTGAGCTAAAGTTTCAGTGCTAGAGAGCTTGAATGCAAGTAATCACACGTACATTTCGTGTCATTGGGTTTGGTGTCTTTATATAGGCTTTGTTTGGCATGGGCTTCACACACTGCATCTGAGATTTCCGAGAGGTCGCCTAACCAGTCCAAGATCCCCGGAGGTAACCGCCACGCATGTTGGCCATCCTCCGGAACACTTGGTACGTAGGCCAACTTCCGAGAAACTTGGGAGTGTCAGGATATGCATACCAAATTTTTCGGCGAACACAACTCGCATGTCACCTCCTGAACCTTAATCCGGTCGGCAAGCCCTCGAGGGAGGTCACTCCTTGCGTTGAGGTCACATTGGCCAATGACGAGGTGCTCCTAGCCGGCCTAAGTTGTGGTTGAAGTCGCTAGGTTGGTGGTAAAGGCAAGTCGTCAGGTCGGGGCGAAGACGAACTACGATCTGGGACTCTAAATCATCACCTAGGTGGCGTTTGGGTGTTGTCCAGCAGTTTCGAGATGCCATGTGTCACAATGTCATTGGATGGCCAAATCCGCCCTCATCAATTGCCCCCCACTCCTGAGCTGAAAGTAGCTCAACGAAGGGAGTAGATAGCTCCTTTTGTCTCGGAATGACTGATTCAATAAGTTTGTAGTCGTAAGTGTTGGTCCAATTTGCTCCTCAGGTCGGAAGAGTCCAAGTGTTTGCAACCTTACGTAGAACCTCGTCGTCTTGATTATTAGGGCACGAGAGCGAATTCATCCGTTYGAGGAGTGGTGGAGTAGATACCTTATTAGGGATGGAACCGCCAAGGGGTTCTGCAATCCGACCATTACCTCAAGAGMAAAGTTTATCATGCCATCCTCAAGAGGGGGTTCTGTGTGACTGCTTTATCAGGTCGCTCCACCTAGATAGACTTCGACACAACGTCCTTCGAGATNCATGCCATCCTCAAGAGGGGGTTCTGTGTGACTGCTTTATCAGGTCGCTCCACCTAGATAGACTTCGACACAACGTCCTTCGAGATGGTTCTCAAAAGAGTAGATAGCGAGTTCGATGCGGAGCCTGAAACCGAGGTGGAGGTCTACTATGAAGAGATCGACTAAGTTTGTGTCTGTCATGGTGCAGAAAGCAAACTAGTCTTTCCTTTGTTCTCTTTCTCATGTTGAATGCGATCTGCTTTTTATTTTTCCCATGCAAAAGAGGCAATTGGGTCTTATGTGGTGCCTAGGTCTTTTATCAGCTCGGCACCTTAGCCCTTAGGCTCTGGGAGCGACTCGCGGTCCACTCTCCTTATCCTTGATTTTGCCCATGCCGAAGAGGCGACTAGGTCTTAGCACGTCTATGCCAAAGAGGCGACTAGGACTTATCTGCCCATGCCGAAGAGGCGACTTAGCACACCTATGCCAAAGAGGCGACTGAGACTTAGCACACCTATGCTGAAGAGGCGACTAGGACTTATCTGCCCATGCCGAAGAGGCGATTGCATCTTGTATTGTGCCGAGGTCTTTTGTCAGCTCGACACCATAGCCCTTAGGCTTAGGGAGTGACTTATAGTCATCTCTCCTTATCCTTGGTCTTGCCCATGCCGAGGAATTGACTAGGTCTCATGTGGTGCTGAGGTCTTTTATCAACTTGGCACTTTAGCCCTTAAGTTCTGGGAGAGACTTGCAGTCCACTCTCCTTATCCTTATTTAGCCGACGTGTGGCCTGACCTTTCCGCCTAAGCGGGTGGTCATTCTGTAGTAACTTCTCATATGGTTGCTTCTACGTCATCCCATGGGATATCTTCCTAGATGAGTGCTTGCAAGACCACGACGTACATGTTCTGCCCCCCCCCCCCTTGCGCATAATGTTGTTATCGGTGTGAGTTGGAAGTTCGGGGCCACGGCTGCGCTACATTAGCCTTGTAATGACGCCAGTCGTCCACTCCTATGAGAAGCCATAGGGAGCTCGACCTCCAGGGGCAGCTCTACTAACTATAAGTCGCCGACTCGCTCGGGAGCCTTTAGGGGCTCGACCCGCAAGGGCGTTCGCATAGTTCGTAGGCCGCTAACTCCTGCGGGAGCTGCGAAGGGTTCAATCTGTAGGGGATACCTCGCGAAGAGGATTGGTGAGGCTTATCTGGGGTGAAATAAAGTTGGCAAAGCTACTTAATCTGTTGGCCATCAACTTTCTGCGGGAACCATGACTGGCTCGACCTGGGGGTACAGCCTTACTTCAAGGTGCCTATCGCCAGATTGCTGGTTGTTAAGGTCGTTCTTCTATTGCCTATTCTGTATTGACATGCATACATCGAGCTGCTCCCATACATTTAGAAATTTATGCTTCATCTCATGGAAGTGCCGCACTTGGATCCTGGCGGGAACAGTTGATGGCTCTACCGCGGGGAGAGGGGCGTTCACATGCAGTAGCGGGGTATTTATCTAGGGCACTGGGGATGTTGAGTTCGACCTGAACTTGTTTGATTGTCACAGGGGAGTTCTCTAGGTTCATCATAGATGTTTTTGCCCCCAGTAATCGGTATTCGTTCTGCGTGTTGATGCTGCTCAAAAGTTCCTTTGAGTTCATAAAAATGGAAATTAGAAAGTGAGAACTTTAATTTCTAAAAGGTGAGATCTTTAGTTTTATGGAAGATGAGGACTTAGCCTTTTAGAAGGTGAGAACTTAGCTTCTTGTAGCGTTTCCCATAGATGGCGTCAATTGATGATGCACGATATGGATGCTCCTAGCTGTAGGGCAGCTTGGACGCCTGTTGCCAAGTAGGTCGCTTCGATGCTTAAGTCAGTATTGTGGTTGCGAGTTAAAGTTTCAATGCTAGAGAGCTTGAATGCAAGTAATCGCACATACCTTTTTGTGTCATTGGGGTTGGTGCCTTTATGTAGGCTTTGTTTTGCGTGGGCTTCACACACCGCATCCGAGATTTCCGGGAGGTCGCCTAACCGGTCCGAGATCCCCGAAGGTAACCGCCACACATGTTGGCCATCCTCCGGAACACTTGGTATGTGGGCCAACTTTCAAGAAACTTGGGAGTGTCGGGATATGCATACCAAATTTGTTGGCGAGCACAACTCACAGGTCACCTCCTGGACCTCAATCAGGTCGGCAAGCCCTTGAGGGAGGTCGCTCCTCTCATCGAGGTCACATCAGTCAGTGACGTGGTGCTACAGGTTGGCCCTAGACGAAGTGCTCCTAGCCGGCCTAAGTTGTGGTTGAAGTCGTTAGGTTGGTGGTAAAGACATGTCGCCAGGTCAGGACGAAGACGAACTACGATCTAGGACTCCAAATCATCACCTAGGTGGCGTTTGGGTGTTGTCTAGCTGTTTTGGGATGCCATGTGCCACAACGTCATTGGAGGGCCAAATCCACCCTCATCAGCACTGTCATGGTTTTACATTGGTGCAAATTTATTTGCTTTACAACCAAACACAGCCTAACACATGCTGAGATGTGCATGTGGAACACCAATGTAAACTGCCAAAATTAAGAATGAAAGAGAAAGGATGGGTGCCAATATTATGATTTCCAAAGAAAAGGAATAAATAGAAGTGCGGCTTACTGGCTTGCCAATGGGGTTTTGGGTACGGGGCAAATTGGGCACCCGATTCAAACATATTTCATTATTGGGCTGGGCCATTGGATTGGGCACTTCACAATTAACGAATTCTCAACGTAAGGCGGCCCAAATTGGAGGGTGTTTCATGTAGAGAATCTTTAATTCAAAGTAGTACTTCAAACTTCAAAGCTAAACAAATATCTAATCAGGGAGTGGGTAAGATTAAAATGGAGTTCAAATCAGTTCCCCACAGTACATTTTTGCCGTGTATTGAGAACATCTCTTAATGATAATATCAGAAATGACGATGTCATCATCGGGAGATATTCTCAATACACGGTGGGGATGTACTATAGAACATTGTGGGAGGCTGATTTGATCTCGTTAAAATGATCAATATGGGCTTTTTTATTTCTCCGTATTATATATTATTCGTTACAGGGAGCAAGGTGCAAGTGAGGTCCATTAACTTTACCACGGAACGGAAAATCTGTATATTCACAGGTTTGATTATGTGCTTCATATTTGGAGTAGGGCCGAGTGACCATCTCAGCTACTGGATCATCAACAATCCTACATTGTGTAGGGCTTCACCACAACAAAATGCATGTCATGAATCAGGATCTCCCAAGTTCCCAACACATGGTCCCTCAAGGAATTAATAGGAAAACATCTATTGACCTTATAGCCCCATTTAGACCCTACAAAACTTTGAGCAGCAAAAGCATCCAAGATTCAAATATTAGTCTTTTTAGCGTTTCGGTTTCAGTCAGTGCAAGGCCCGTACGAACGGTGTTTGAACTGGCCTTGCACTAAATGAAACCGAGTTCTCAAAGTGTCTGTAATTCTACTTGTAATGCTAGGACAACCACAATACATAGCCTCGAATCCATACATGTGGGCCCATATATTGTGCTGATTTAGCTGAGTGTGATTGGCCCAGTATCCACTGATTCCCATAGAAATTTCAGTCTTTATCTTTTAGCAGGGTAATCAATTCTTCTAACGTTGTTGAGTGTCAATTAGGAATGGAAATAGCTTTTAAGGTGGATTCTAGCCGATTCGAATAGTAAGAGGTTCGAGTCAAAAATTCAAAAGTTTGAGTTTGATTAAGGTCAAGTTTGATTTGAGAAAAAATAATATATAAAAAATATTTTTTATTTGATATTTAAAAATTAAGAATTATAATAATTAGTTATTATTATATATAAAAATAAAATATTATATATAATATTTTTATTATATCTTATTTTCTGTAATTTTATATTTTATTATATATATATATATAGCTATTTAAGCTCGAATAACACATGAAGAACTCAGCTCGTGGCGATCCCTACTTTTAAGTAAACAACACGACAGAAAGGGACCTATACGATGCATGGGCTGGTGTTAAAAAGATTCCCGTATTACATTCAATATCTCCTGTACATGTATATTAAGTTTATGGAGAGATGTTCCCAAGGTGCAATTGGATTCCCATGCTTTCAGAACATTTACAGAATTTTTGCTTACAAGGAACCCCGTGCTTAAATAGTTTTATTTAATTTCTTATTTTTTAAAATTCAATAAAAAATCTCAAAATTCTGTAAGGATTGGAAACAATATGGGGAATCTGAAGAGAATAATGCATTTTAGAATATAGTATAATACCATCATTAGAACCTTCCTTTTGTCAATTGTTCTTCATCAACCTACTTGACTTCAAGAACATTAAAAACCCACCTTTTACTTAAAATGATAAAAGGTTGAAAAGATCAAAATATTTTCACTTCTTTCACAATAAAATACATTTGCATCTTTACCTAGAGTCTACTATTGCTTCTTTTTTATTTCCCTAGAAGCCTTTTAATTAACAGCCATGATAAGTGATTCCAACCAGTAAACCAATGGGCTATCTACTTCTTTCTATTCTAGACTGCAAGAGAGTATGGCTTGCTATTTCCAAGTTATAGACAGAACATGTGATTTCACATGGGTATTTTGATCATCTGAAAAGTGAAGATTTGTGACTGTTTAACAAATGGAAAGGTATTACTGTTTAATACCACATTAATTAATGTAAGAGAAAGAGATATTAAGTTGTAGATCCTAACTCTAATGTTGGATCCCCACACCTTCCAAGGAATGGGTGAAACTTGGGTGAGCTCAAATTGAGGATTTGTTAATTTTTAATGGGTGTAAATTCTTCAAATCGAGTACCCAACTTGCATCATTGAGAGGATTCAATATTAACATGTAGATGTAGTCTACTTTGCCAAGATGGCACCTCCTTTATGAAAAGACAGTGGCCATGATTATTTTGCAAGTAAATAATTACTTTGACCTTGTGCTTTCTTCTTTAATTAAGATTAGGAGGGAAAAAGTAAAGTAGGAGACGCTTACATTGATGTTCTTTCCCTTTGAAGCTAACTTTGTTAATGAAATATTACTAAACATAATACTTTGTCAATAAAACATATTTTGTAAGTGAAAATTTCCCAACTTGCATTCTATTAACTTAAGTTCTAATTTGTAAAACCATGTTAATTGGTGTTGGTCCTAGAATGCTCAATGTATTTGTTTTAATAATCAAAGAAAAGAACAGAAAATTTAATTGGTGTTACCCAATGAACCAAGTTATATATATATATATATAGAATTGGGGAAGGATCCCCACAAAAGCAAATGGGCTATTGAAAAAAAAGGAGAAAGGAGCCAAAGGAAGATGTCTATCATGACTCTGAAGAGCACTCATTATGGGAATTTAGGTAATAATGGAGGAGATGCTGCTGCTGGTAAAGGTGTGGTGCAAATGGACAGGGCACACAATAAAGCTACAGGATTAGTTGAATAATCATCAGATTCATGAATTAGATCATGTGGATCCAAATTGATTATATATAAGTTTAATGTAGATATCTTTCATCTAAGCAAGGCTTATGAAGGGTAGATAATGTTTTATTCTATTGAAGTGATGAATCCATTGAATCAGGGGACATCTGTTAGGTGCAGAGTAACTCCCATATTTCGTTTGAGTGTAGTCCCTAAATGTGTAGAGTCTCAAGATGTAAATCTCCATATCTTTCCCACCTCTGAACAATGCTGCTATTAATATCTTTAGGTGGGAAGTTGTTTTTACCTCATTTTCTCAATTATTAGCCATGTGGTACAGAAAAAGAGAGAGAGAGAATTAGTTGGGTTTACCTTGGAGATTTACAGTTTTAGTTTTGGTGGGGGCCTAAGCCACCCCACTTTCCCCATGCTTGGGCCCCATGAAAACTTCTTTGAATTAATGGCTAATGTTGTTGAAGGTCCATTTGCCACAGGGTCCCTTTTCATATGCTTGAGCCTTTGAGGATTTGAGTTTGAGCCCATTCTACAGCTATAATTACCACTATGTAAATTTCAAAACTAATAGACTCTTATTTGAGAAAGAAGAAAGAAAAAGAATTTTCTTACACACAAACTGAATCATATCAAGGCATTCTTTCTACTACAATAAATAGTGCTGCAAATCAGATTGCCCGATTTGAAGAATTTTAACTACATTGGGTTCAGGTTCATTAAAAATTTAATAAATTCCCAATCCAACCCGACCCAAGTTGGGATCCTAACAACCAGCTAGATGCCCCACCAGTTGAGCCAGTTGGCACCTTGATAACAGTATGGTACAGTTTCTTTTACATGCTTAAATTTCATTTCATCTTGTAGCTTAACTGGTTTTCAATTCAAAACACTATATTTGACTGCATTTGTTTCTCTTGACTAAATGTTTGAACTCTTAAGATTTTCTCTCCTACTAACTCTACATCCAGCCAGCCAGGAAAAGCTAATTTTTCATCATAAAACGTAGGGGTGCAAGTCGGGTATCGGTTTTTAAGATTTTACACCGAGCCCGAGCCCGAGCCTGCTCAAATTGCACCCCTAATAAAAGGGCAATGTTTCAAAGTATTGATATGCATAATACGTAAAAATTGCAAATTATATGATACAATGTTTCAAAGTTTGGTTGCAATGTAAATAAATTTGTACTGATGCAAAACTGTAGCAGTACAAATGATTTGAGTGTAAATTCTGACCTATTTTTGTTTCAAATTTTAGTTTATTTTATTTGATTGCATCACAAATGAAATAAATTAAGACATGAAGCAGAATAAAGCAAAACCCAAAACAAAACTAAATGAGAATTTATATATATTTTTTTCATTTTCACTCCCATACATTTGTACCAGTGCAATTAAAATTACACTGCAACCAAACACAGCCTTATGGATAAAAATCGTTTCAAGTGTCAAGCTTTGAATATGGTCATCTCTAAAGATGGTATTAAGCATTGCACATTACTGTATGTCCTAAACCATGGTATTTAGTAGGGCTGTTCATAAGAAGGCCCAACCCGGACCGACCCAACCCAAGTCGGCCGGGTTATCTTTAGCATCGGTCGATTTTGGGTTGTAAAACATCATAAACCGACCCGAACTGACCGACTTAGCTAAAGAAGTATGTTATTGTATACTTTGTTTAGTTGTTCATAATCCTTTGTGCAGTGCATACAAGTTGATATAATGTTTGAAATTCATGATTTTAGTTTTCGTGGTGAAATTAATCTCTAATCCCAGATGCTTATCAAATTGTCTTCTTTTTGCCGTCTTCACTTCGAACGAGAATAAATTCTCAAACTGACAACCCAAACTTGCACCACACAGGCACACGAGGGGCATGGTTGAACTTAGAGCCGAAACCGACCCAACCTGATTCAAACCGACTAGGTCAATTTTGCTCAACACTGGATCGGTTTCGGTTTCAAGTTAAGGTAACCCAACCAAGTCGGGTCAATTGGAAATACCTCAATAAGCCGACCCAACCCAACCCGTAAACAGCCCTAATATTTTGCATGTTTGTGATTCTGAAAACCAACACATATTGATACTTTGAACCATGTTAAAAAGAGCTCATATATTTCAAACCTCGAAACAAACGGAGACTTGTTTTGTATGCATAAAACAAAGAGAAAAAGACCTCAATCTCATCACCATTGTTTTTAATTTTATCAACTTGGAAAGATGCAATGAAAAATGACAGGCTCAATAAAAAAAGATGCGAATATTCTAAATTAGAAAGCAAACCCCAATATTGATGATATTTGATCTAACACTTGGAATCAGATACAATAAACCTTGAATCTGTTCACATTCTAACCTAGATTCTAGTGCTGTAAATCAGTGCAAAACAAGCAAGCTCTCTGTGATTTCCAAACTCCAAAGCACTAGTGGTCCATGTTTTTCTGGATTCATTCACACTTTGAACCAACTCTCCATGAAAACACTGAAAGTTAACTGGTGTTAGCTTGAGACATGATTGCTGTAGATGTGCTTGAACAAGGAGTTAGCTTAAGGTTTAAACCAGAATGCAGAGAGCTCACCGACATGGTTGAACTGGTTCACTGACTGTTACACCATTTAAACCATGAATACAGTCAAAAAGGACCTAAAGGATCATGGGTCAATTGTTCATCGATAGGGCTGTAAATGTATCCCAAAATTAAGGGGGTAAATTGTATATATGTACTTGTGTTTTGGGTATGAATTTTTGAATGTGCTATTTTAGTACTTGAACTTCCATGAATTAACATTATATATTGAGAGTACAATTACAAAAAATGCCCATGTTTCAGTTCTCCTTTTTCTTTCACTGTTTCATATTTCTTCTGCCTTTTAACTTTGGGATGCAAACCAGCAGATAAGACAAAGAAGTGTCCAAAAGTGAGACTAACCCCAATTTACAGAGTGGGGTGAGATTAATTTGCTAACAAAGATGAATATAGTGAAAAATGACTCAAAATATGGCATATTTGTAAATTTACCCTTCACCATAACATTTTTTAAACATAAAGTTAAAACTTAATTATGTATTTTTAAAAATTCAAGTATTAAAATGGCACATCTAAAAATTCACCTCAGTAGTACTAGTTTAGTCAAAGGATCCATATGTGATCCGGATCAAATATGGGTCCACCCAATTAGGGAGGGTATTAGCCGTCTTGGGTTGGGTCTGGATCATTAATTAATTTGACAAATGAGATGCGAAAAGCTGAAACAGAGAAAATCTTCCTAGCCGGATCCACGTTCAGTTAGGATCATCTTAAAAAGTGGGTCGGGTCAGGACTCAGGAATGCACACGTTCCAAATTTCACACACCCACACACAAAGAGAAAAAAGAGAACTGGGGCAGGGGTAGTTTGGTCAAGTCATGGTCTAATTAAGGAGGAGCAAATCTGTTGTGAGAGGCATTAACAGGGAAGATACCGCCCTTTTTTAAGTTGTGTAGATTAGACCGGGTCAAAGTGACAAAGACGTAAATCTGGTAAACAACTTGTCTTGAAATTCAAACACAAATTAATAAACAATTAAAATTTAAAAATAAAAAGAAAAAAGGTTTTATACTATTTTTTTTTTTTTTTCCGATTTTTCTCCGCGTCCTCGTCTTCTTCCCTCTCCGCCCCCCACCACTCTCATTCTTCTTTTCTCTCGTTCTTCCTTTCTTTTAACTCAACTATCAAATCTCTCTCTCTCTGAAACAGAAGAAGAGAAGAAGCATAACCAAGATGTCTCTTAGAAAAGCATTTCTCTCCCGAAGGAATACAACCAAACAGTCCTTTAATCTGTCGAACTCTGATGAAGTTGAAGCACAGAAACGGCATACAGACGGCCATGGCGAGGCAGATGAGGAGATCGAACAAGTTGATGAGGATTGCTGGTCTAAGATGTTCCCTGAGCTTCTCAGTGAGATCATCCAGCGAGTCGAGTCCAGCGAAGACCGGTGGCCGCTCCGGAAGAACGTTGTCGCCTGTGCTTGCGTCTGTAAGAGGTGGAGGGGCGTTACCAGAGGCATCGTTAGGTCTCCTCTACAGTGTGGGAAGATTACTTTCCCCTCTTCCCTTAAACAGGTTTATTTCCTTTTTTTTTTTCCTTCTTAGTTCTTTCCCCTTGTCTTATTTTTAGTTGTCCTTGTGGTTCGGTTGGATCTGGTAGAGTGAGGGCGTTTTAGTCGATGTCCTTAGGTTGATCAGTTTGCAAAATCGTTCGGTTGATTTGTGTTACTTCCTTCTTTTCCTTAAGTTTTGTAGTTTGCTTTTGCTTTCTGCGCCTTTGATGGTCTAATTGGTCTTCTACTTTAGTTGGTTTTTCTGAATGTTTTGGGTTTTGCCTCTTTCAGAAGAATCAGAACCAATCTCCATGTAATTGGTTTCCATACACACTGTGCAAGGTTCAGTGTTTCCATTAAGGTTCTAAATTTTGAACCTTGTGTTCTTGATTTCACTTTTGGGAATTGAGCGAAGGCACAAAGTTAGGAAACTTAGATATGCATTTTTGTTGCTTATTAGGTCTGCTGTTTTGATCTTGGGTGTTGGCGCTCCTTTTAATGGCATAATGGAATTTGTAGACTTGCTTCCTGGGTGTTGATTAGGTCTCTAAATATTTATTGTGAACTTTTATCATCTTTTTTAATTTAATTAAGCGAATGGAGAAGCTTTTGATTATGTGGTTGATGTGTTATTACTTGATGTTAAATGCAGCCGGGGCCGCGAGATGCTCCCCTTCAATGTTTTATCAAGCGAAACAAGAAGACCTCCACATTTTATCTCTATCTTGGTCTGACCCAGAGTAAGTAGACACTGATTAATACTTCTCAATATATGGCCTTTCATCAGAATTTTCTTCTATTTGTGTGAACACCTTGCAGCTCAAGCAGTTGGAATTGAATAAAACTTCACATTTAATTTAGGAAGACTAAGTTACAAAATGACAAATTTGACTTTTGTAGATCCTTTAAATTGACTTTTCCATGCCTTTTCATTAGTGGGACATAACTATTACTCATCTAAGATCTGTGTGTGGTGAAATCTTTATGATTTCTTTGAACAAGTGAAAAGAAAATGTGACTTGAACATTTTAATGGTATTTCTTATATGTGCATTTGTATGATAATTCTATTTTCCTAAAAAGGTAGAGCCAATTCTCCATGCTATTGAGTCTATCTGCTTCTGAGTTTTGAACCTGATCAGGATTTCTAAGGTAATGGCTTTAGTTCTCCTTATGAAGCTTCTTTTAGTTGCTTCTTCCCTTCTCAGGTTCAGTAGTCCCTTCTTTCATTGGAGAAGAGACAGAAATCATGCGGAGGATGCAGTAGAAGTTCATATTTGCTCAAATATGAAAACGAGATCTTATAGCTTTTAGGCTAGAAGCAAAACAAATGAGACATCCTCTTCTTTTTGGAGGCCCTATCAAAGAAAATCCATAATGCGGAAAAATTATTCATATTATTCAAGTTTGGAATGACATTAAACAGAATGGAATGGCGAAACAGGATTCATGTAGTCAACCCATAGAGTTGGGATAAGGCTTGGATGGTGTTGATGATGATTCAAGTTTGGAATGTTATCTTTTTATTAGCATCTCATATATTCTCACTTTATGTCATTGATCAAAAGTAATATTCTCAACTTGTCTTTCTTCAACATTTCTTCTTCTTATCAACCTTATTATTCTTCAAAAAAAAAAAAAAATCCAAAGAAGCATTTTTCAGCACCCTATGAGTATCTGGCATGCTTAGCTATCATGGATCCTACCTAGTGCCTACAGGTTGTACAAGGGAGAGTCTTGGGATGCAGATAGCAGAAATATGTTAGATTTAAAGATGTGCCATCTTAAACGAGTTATACATTTTTGACAGGGAACAGGGAACTACGCTTTGGGAAAGCATTTGCGTGCTAGATAGTGAATCTGTGATAGTGTAGGGTATGGTTTTATAGGAAATTTGTAAGGCATGTCTAGTGACAACATTACTTTCCACCTCAGAAGAAAGTTGAATCTTCTTCTTGCCTTCCATGTTCCTATGACAAGTGGATGTTAATTCATATCCTTAGAATTCAGCCCTAGGGGTGCAAATTGGGCAAGTGCTGTGTTGTCAAAATTTTCAAATTTTTAAGAGGTCTGCCTGATGTACCCCTCTTCAATTTGTTTAACTGAATTTGTACCCCTCTCAAGCCCAACACGGAAGCAGATTGAGTGCACCTAGAAATATGATCTACATTGTTCGCTTTCTAAAGAAACAACCTATTATTTTTATTCTGTGCATTTATGCCTTCAAGAGAGTTGAAAAAGTTTTATCGGGGACTTTTGTCTTCAATTTTAAAACATGAGGATTCTAATGCTTCTTTTGAATATTTTCAAGCATCTTCAACTTATGCATAGAGGAAGACCATGGACTACAAACTTTGTTACCCAAATGTATTATCTTCAATCAATTGTTCTGCAGTAAATTTGGTGGTGGTTAATAGCTTATTTTAACAGTTTCTGAAGATCACATATTATGAATGTCCCCTACAGTGTACACATTTTCCTAGATCTTTGTAGATAATATTCAATGATCCTATTGATAAGTATTCCATGATCCTTCATCTGGTTCATCCAGATGACTCTATTCTCAATATATGGGGATTCATTGTTATGTCAACCATATGTTTATCCATTCCAAGCTCATGAAGGAAAGTTTGAACACCTTTCTGAAACTTTGAAGAAGCATGTTAATGTTATATATTTTCATTACCAATTATAGGCGCCAACAAGTTTTTGGGTGTTTTTTATTTTCTTATGACTAAAGTTTAATAGATTTCTCAATTCTAAAGCATCACTTTAGATTTAATGGAAGTGTTTTATTATTTTTTTTTTTATAAAGCAGACATAGGGAGTATCACCAGGCCTTTCTTACAATTGGAAGGAGAGAAATGAAGGTTTTTATTAGTTGTTTTGTTCTGGAGCAGGGCTATTTCCCCTCCTAATCTAATGAAGTAGGTTATCTAGTTATGAAATGTATCTAAATGAGCCTTTATGGCTTTATACACCATTTTGAAGCTGAATATTCTGATATACCTATAATAGGTTAGTCTTTTTTTTTTATCTTTTATCTTTAAGATTGTGATATACATAAAATAGGTTAGCTATTGAATATACCTCAGGGTTCCCTTGACTAGACTCCAGTTGAACAATTTAGATTGTTGAGTTACTATTTCATTCTGACTTTTGGATTGTTCAATTTTCTTCACCCAGATAATAATGATGATTTGCTTTGTGATTGCTTTCTGTTGATTGGCCTAATTTAAGTACTTGAAACTTTCACTTACTTGAGTGGTGGTTGCAGCATTCATGGACAAGGGAAAATTTCTCTTAGCGGCAAGGAGATATAGGCGGGGTGCTCACACTGAATATATCATTTCTCTTGATGCCGACGACCTTTCCCAAGGAAGCAATGCTTATGTTGGGAAACTGAGGTAATTCATATTGGTAACTTGTTTTTGGTTTTGCTTTAGTGCACTAGCTGTCAACATTTTGAGTTTAAAGTCCTTGTATTTTTAGCAAAATCAGAGTGACCCAAGTCATTTTCAAGAAAGTATATTTGTTTTCTTTATTATAGCAAACAAAGAGTAGATGTTTTCTTAATCCAAGATCTAAAATACCTTCTTTGGGTGTTCGTCAACCAATTAATTTCCAAGTATTGATTTCTAATAATATAATGCATCGAGTTTCAGAAGTTAATTAGTCTCCTTGAAAAAACATAAAATGAGAAAAAAAAAACTAGTCTCTTCTGTATACTCAAACTCTAATAATGATAGATTTTTTTTTTCGCAAAAGTCTTAAATTTTGTTTTTCAGAACATATTTTATAATTAAAATGCTTCAGATTGCAAGTTAAAGTATTGTCATGTTGGTTGCAAATTGTCTTCTGTATTTTGTTTGATATCTAATAGACACCTCCTGATCTGATAGTGAGAGATTTTTTGGCAAAAGTACAACCTTGACTAGGATAATAACCTTTAAGTATTCGTCCAAGTCCTTTGCCAATCTCTGTTTACTTGCCATTAAGTTTCAAAAAAAAACCCGCACTGTATAATAACAGGACACCTGTACAAGGGTGCTGTGTCATGTCAGATGTTATGGTGTAAATTTTGTATCCGACACCTTGTCCAGCTGTGTCCTTGCCATGTCTGGTTAACACATTGCATACGAATCTACTTTCCCAAGAGAATCTCAATTTAAATCCGTTCTTAAGTTCCATATTATGTTGCAGCTCGGATTTCCTTGGCACCAAATTTACCATCTATGACAGCCAGCCACCATATGATGGTGCAAAGCCTTCAAGCAGTAGAGCAAGCCGCCGATTTGCAAGTAAGCAGATCAGTCCCCAGGTTCCAGCTGGCAACTTTGAGATTGGGCAGGTTTCCTACAAGTTCAACCTGTTAAAATCAAGAGGACCAAGAAGGATGCTCTGCTCATTAAGGTGCCCATTAACAAATGAAATTGCCCTTGATGAACCTCAGAAGACCCCTGAGATACAGACAACAGAAGCTTCCACCACCAATGCAGGGTGCATGATTCTGAGAAACAAGGCTCCTAGGTGGCACGAACACTTGCAATGCTGGTGTCTTAATTTCCATGGGCGGGTGACAGTTGCTTCAGTGAAAAACTTTCAGCTGGTTGCAGCGGTTGACCCAAGCCAACCAGGAGGGAAAGGGGACGAGGAGACTGTACTTCTTCAATTTGGGAAGGTAGGCGATGACATATTCACCATGGATTATAGGCAGCCCTTGTCTGCCTTCCAGGCATTTGCCATCTGCCTCACCAGCTTTGGTACTAAGCTTGCCTGTGAGTGACATAATGTATTCTGGTTGTTGATTCCAGCAGCAGCCTGTGGATGTTGTTTTAATATTTGTTTCTTCTCCCTCCCCCCCCCCCCCCCTTTTTTTCTTTTTTACTATGTTAAATTGTTATCTCCATCTCTCTGATTAGCATCCGTGCAACAAGCACATTGTAAATGCTGCAACTGTAAGAATATTATGGAGCTTGGCTCAGTAATACTTGACTCTGCAATTCAATTGCAAGCAAGCACCTAATTGATCAATAACCAAGATTAAGATGTGCTGCAAGCCTGCACCTAATCTTGTTTCACATTTCTAGTAACTAATCTAAGGCTCCCACATATTGAGCTGAAATATACGTACAATGGATGGCCCAGACACTAGGGTAGTGGTGGAGACCATGGATGACCAACTTCCGAATGAAACAAAAGGAAAAGGTGGGGGCAATGGACAAATTCTCAGCATCTCATCTCTCTCAAAAAAATATCTTAGGGACTCCTTTTCACACTAGGCAAAGCGAGAATGTGAATGAACAACAGCTTGCCCATGATCCAACCAGCTTTTAATAAGTGGCCAATTTCAAGCCTCAGAAAAGCATCTGTTATCTTACCAAAGAAAAGCAGATGTTCCAGTGTCCCACACTATATTTTCTGCCATACCCATGGTTACCATTTTCTAAGCTAAAATAACATATTTTTGTGAAATGGGGCAATGGGCATTCTCCAGTCTCCAATTAATCAAGGCAGTGCAAAGACACTGCTATCCTTCATCATGATTCATGAACAAGAAAAGTTGGAAAGAACACAGAAGTTTATTCTAACTTGGGGTATTTCTGTATCTTCATATCAAGTTGGAATTCTAGAACTGAATATTTAATGTCAAGCGGAGCCCAACCATGTCAATCTGGACTCTGGAGAGTGGAGAATTGGAGATTGAGTACCTTACCTACCATCTATGATCTATGCCCCCAGTTTGGCTTGATTTACATGGTTTTGAATTGGCTAACCTTTTCGTTGTAACAGCCAATCTTTTCTTTTGCTAAACCTAATATAGTGATGTGTCTTAGGGAATTGCAGGTAAGCATGACTTCAGAGCTATTAAATTAGCAGATAAGCTTCGGTCCACTTCAACTTTTATCTACCAATAAAAAATATCCACCTCAACGTTGACGTCAACGTAAAGTACACAAGATCATATATTGAGCAAATCAGAAACCTGTTGGCTTGTCGAATCTGGTTTATTTATTTATTTTGGTTTGGTAAATGAAAGGTCTGTTCTGATAAACAAATGAAGACAACTATGGAACTACTACAAGATGGGTCGGGTTAAACCATGAAGTCATCTTTGATCCAACCCTATTCGATCGGGTTCGGGGCGGCTTTAATTGGGGTTCAGGTTTAGGCAAACCCATAAATAATTATAGCCTTCACTAAAAAGTAAGAACAAAGAGGTTATTCAAGGGTTGGGTCGATTTCAGATGAAAGTTGAAACCATATAGTATTGGGTTGGGTTTTATGGTTCTATTTCATTAGGTCCGATTAGGTCTTAAATATAGAACGTGCCTTCAGGCTTCAGATCAGATTTGGGTTGAGGCAAACCCGTATCAAAGATGACCCGTTGACATAAATAAAATCCGCAATTGGGGAAGGAACAAAGTTGCTGATTGAAAATCTCAGTTTATCAGCCATTTGCATCAAGTCTTGTTGACTGCTTCTCCGAGTGTCATCAAAATGAAGCTTCTAATTTATTTTATAATAATCCTAACACACATGGTAATGGTTTTTTTCTAGATTGCTGATGTTGGGGAGGGAAGGACCGAAGGAAACACTCTCACCCAACAATCTTTAGTACTCTTTCTTGTCCACCATTCAATGGGCAGAAAAATTTAAGTTCAAAGAATTTATTACAAGCAAACTTCTAATTAATCAGTCAGTCCAGGGAGGTGTTTGGTTGGAAATTAGAAAGAGAAGGGGTCTTGGGTCCAGTTGCCTCCTGAACCATGTCCTCAGAATTGGGACGCAATAAAAATTAATGGATGATTTTTTAACCATCTGATATAGATATTTATGGTGGGTCCCAGTCCCAACACTGGAAATCCGAAGAGGTGATAGTGATAAATTATGGGCCCCAGACCACCATACATACATGGGTCCCCTAAGCCTCCTGGCCCTCCTCCATCCACAATATTTAGCGAAATACCTTGTGCAATAACCTAATCTATTATTATAAACAGAACAATGGATGTCTCTTCACTCCTTTATCTTATTGTTGGAATTTTGGGGCAAACGGGCAACAAGAAACTGGGTTTCTCAGACTATACCTATCTGATCACCAACTCATCAATCTATTTAGATTCATTTGCCGACACCCCACGACCTTCCCCTTGCAATGTGGTAAAATGCCCCTAACCCAAACAAACTAGTCCACAGGAACCCCTCTGGATTAGCCAAAAACCTTCATCTCTAATCCATCTCACCCTGTATTGGACACTTGTTGCCCAGTAATCCAGCCATTGAAATCCAGAGCTTTTTTTTTTTCTTTCTTTTTTTATTTGAGAATTGCCCAAAAGAGAGTAAACAAATAAACAACAACTAAACATCAACCCAACTCTTGAAGCTTTTGCTGCAACCAACAGGGCAATCCTGAAGCTTCCAAATTGATTGGTTCATCGCAGTGGGGCCAGAGTCATTTCACATGGACCATGGCGTGATCACTACAATCCATCCATCATCACGCGTAATGATCGAGATACACCCTGCATGGGTGCATGAACCATCATTAGGCTGCAATAGCATTTGAGCTCTTGAATTCAGAAAAGCAAACCATGCTTGCTGCTCAACTGCCATGTGAGTTGCAGCTATCATTCTATCAAAAGCTTTTAACTTTGCACAAAAAGAGGGTGATGTGGGGAAGACAACGAGCTTTTCTGAACTATACCCATCAGAGCTTTCCACATGCAAGAGACTAGAGTGCCAATACTTCGTTTCTGGACAACCACTTTACCAAGTACATCTCCTAATGTTGCAAATTGCAGTTCAATGACTCTCTCAGAGACCCATAATCGAGCTTAATCTCTGGGTTTTGGTTTTTATTTTTTGAGATCAATCAACAACTGGGGTTAGTAAGAGAAGATGTAGTGTAGTGCATGGTGAGGTATGTAGTTGGCACTGGGTTGGAAACTGAACATGTGGCCAACCCAAAGTGTGGCCCATTTGGTAGATAATTTAGATGGGCCATTAGACAGTGTGGCCCATCTGAAAGCCTTTTCCAACCCATAGTCCTATATATGCCATGCATGAGGTGCCTTCTGATTATGATGGAGCCATGGAGGGGCCTCCTCACATCACCTCTACATATATCACAGAAGCTTCCCCAAACATCTGTATTTAGGATTGAGCCCCACCATGATTGTTTTAAATATTGGAAAGATTACATGCACTTTTGGAGCATTTCATTTTCTTCTGTATCTTATATTGAAACGTTTAATTCAATATTTCATCAACATTTATTTCCCTGGAACTTTTGGAATATTGTAATATTACAAAATACATTATAATGGAAATTTGTGAATATTCTGAAATAATTGAAATTTCAGTTGAGAAATTTTGACTTTTAACCTGCTTCAATGGAATTTATTTCAGATTTTTAATTATCTAAATCATTTATAATTATTATTTTATTAGTAACTGAAATAACATGATCTTATTTGACTTTTTTAGGATAAAAACAAATGAAATTTCAGTTTTTGAAAACATTGCCCACAAGATCATGACTAGAACTCTACTGTCACTTAATGTCACAAGCAAAAGGACTTGAGTGGAAGAAATAATTTAAGCACGCTGTGAATATGGCATTGAACAGAAGGGAATGGTAAAACAGGATTCATGTAGTCAAACCAGTATAGATAGGATAAGAATTAGATGATGTTAAATAATTAAACAATTATAGGGAATGTCCCAATATGTAGGGGTGTATCGAATTCTAATCAAATCAATCAATATCCAAATTCGAATTTGATTAGAAGATTCAATATCTGAAAAATAGTGAAAATTAATAATCGAATTTGAATTCGATTAAATATTTAAATATTCGATTCGAATTCAACAGATTAATTCTTTTAACTAATTAATATAATATAAATATTTCTTTTATATAAAGAATATAAATTATTTATATAATATTACATATATTACCTAAAATATTTAAATATTTATAAATTATATTATCGATTTAATTCAGATATTTATCAAATCGAATCAAAACATAATCCTAATTCAATTAGATTACCACAAATATACAAACCCCTAATAAAAAGATTAAGTGATTTTGTCAGCATTTACACATAGTAGGCAGAGTAATACTCCAAATTATAGACGGTCTAACTCTTGACCCATCCATTACGAATTACGAATATGGATCAATTTATAGAAATCACCAGATCCGTTCGGACAGACTTTATATATTCTGATATGACCCGCTCCATAAAATGCCTACTTGTAGTAGTAATCAAGGTAAGGCATGCGCACTATGGTTCAAAATTCATGATTGCACCTAAAACTAAAAGCAAAGCTCCTAATCATTCATTTACATCTAGGTTATATATATATATATATATATATATTATTTTGACCTTTCAAGTTTGAACTTGACGGTGGACAGGGCTACAAATGGATGGGATTCGTGTGAGCTCATCCATGATTCATTCACCCACCCAAGATAGAAAAAAGATATAACATGTTTTTTAAAATATAAGGTTTTGTTTGGATAGATTTTTATATTACAAAAAGTTTGATATAGTGTTTGTATTGTATATTTTGTATTTCTGTCTTTATACCTTTTAAAAATATGAAAATCATCACAAGTACAAAGTCAACTTTTTATACTTCGTGTTATTGGCGAAATAATACTTTTATTTTCATGCGAACGGATGGTCACGTGTGATTATCTTCCAATACAACTCTCAGCTCTACCTCCGTTCGCCACTACTGGAGTTACATTGCCATCGTCGGTCTCAACCACCAAACCACCGGAAATTGTCATTGAAAGTGCGGACAAACGTACTTTTACCAAACAGGAAACGGTTCTTTTGTTCCGAAAAGCATATTTTACAAAATTTCTTATCTAAATGATTTTCAAAACAAAAACATCAAAATAAAAAATATTTTTTATATTTTATACTTTGATACTATTAAAAATACAAAAGTAGAAATCTATCTAAACAGTGCCTAAATAAATAAATACTGACTTCAGATGCAATAAGATGTTGCATATATGTAAATGTCACGTTGTGATGAATCAGCCACCATCATCTAAGTGTCTTCATGTGTCTTGGGTTGGGTCATTGTACTCTTTTTGTAAAGGGGGGTATACCAATGGCAATTATGTAAATAGTAGTATGAATATTCAATATTTTGATGTATCATTTTATCACTTTCCCAAAAGCTTAACGTATCCTTTGAGGGGAGGTATGTAGTCGAGTGAATCAGTAGCGTGTAAAGGTTAAGCACGAGATCCCCTCGACACTAAACTGTGTGCTTGTGCTTGCCATCAATTTATGCAATACAAAGAGACTTTTGTCTGATTTGTGTGCATTTGTTGTTGCTTTGTTGCTTTCTTATTGACTTCATAGGCTTATTCATCGACTAGCGAGTGTCGCACGGGCCCCAACACGTAGCCCCGTGATAGTTGGTATCAGAGCTTCGTTGACGCTAGCAGTTGTCAAGCCCAATGAGTCCCTGTCGTGCCCTGCAACAACACCAGCTCGATGAAGAAGCGAGATACGCTAGAGGAGATCTAGGAAGGAATCTCATGGGTTTATGATGAGGACGAGCCTAGAGGTAGCTCTTCCAAGGACAAAGGTGCCAACTCAAAGCCTAGCAAGCATGACAAGTCGGTTGACAAGCTTGCGACCATGGACAAGTGCATCATGCACTGTGAAGCAGTGGTTGGGGAAACTCGTGATCGTGGAGACGAGCTTCAACTCAACCTTGAGACCGTGGTAGTGGTTGTTGAAAGATTGGAGGACCACTCTGTTGACAGCTCCAACAGGCCAAGCAACCCACTAGAAGACTTGGTGAAGTACCTACAGACCCAGCTCTATGACTTGAAGGGGGAAGTCACCCTCTTGAAGAGATTGGTGGCCAGTACAGCCAGCGCCCTTGCTGCTCCAGCCCTGCCAAAGATCAAAGTCCGCGAGCCTACCCCATATGCAGGGACCCGAGATGCCCGGGAACTTGACAACTTCCTGTGGCAAATAGAACAATACTTCACCGCTACCAAACTTGTTGAGGAGGTAGCCAAGGTGCATATTGTTGTAATGTATCTTACTGATGTTGCTATGTTATGGTGGTGCGGGAGATGTGCCGATGCGGAGCAAGGATTATGCTCCAGTGATACCTGATTCGTGTTCAAGAGCGAGATAAAGCGCCAGTTCTATCCAGAGAACGTGGAGTACCAAGCCCGTTGGAAGCTCAAGAACTTAAAGCACATGGGCTCATTGCATGAGTACATGAAGGAGTTCTCTGCACTATCACTCGAAATCACGGACATGTCAGACAAGGATTTGCTCTTCAACTTTATGGACGGCCTGCAACAATGGGCTGAACTTGAACTCCAATGACGAGGTGTGAAGGACCTCGCCACAGCCATGGCCGTTGCTGAACAATTGGTAGACAACAGGCGACCAAGCAAGGATGGCCCTAAATCCAACACATATCAGGGCCAAGGGAAGACAGGAGGTGATAAGAAACCTTACTATGGGCCCAAGGGGGACTCTGGGCCAAGTAAATCCAACACATTCAAGTTCTACAGGAAACCTGAGGGGGACTCTAGTTACAGGGGTGGCCAATTTGGTAAGAGGACACCTCCCTCACCATGCTTCATCTGTGAGGGAAAACATTGAACCAAGGATTGTCCTAGTCGGGGAAAGTTCAATGTTGGACAGTTTTTGTATGCCCTTAGCTTCAATCAGTTTTAATGTACTTTTGATATTTAATGTAAATAAATGAAGTACATGTTTGATTCATGCTGTGTGGTATACTTCTGTGTGTAAGACCCTAAAACTGGACACTTAAAGAGACTTGTGTTGGTTTTAAATGTTCACAGTAGTTGGATAAGTCTGTGGAGATTTATCCTGCCAAGGCTGACATTGGTGTGCTGCCAACTGTTGGGGTGGCTTGTCTCAGTCGCCAAGGTGAAACCCAAGGCACATGCAGTGTAGGATTACTTGAACCCTAGAACCGGACCAGATTTCTAGTATTGCCCTGGACCTTGGAGATTGATGGGCAAAGCTGGAAAGTTACACCTGACCCCTAGACCCGATTATGGTACTGCACTAGGTGTCAGATTGGGTTGTCTTTGATATGCCAATCAGTGAGATCTTTAGCGGGGGTCAAAACCTGGGTATGTTGGGACAGTATGAGAATTCATCTGAGTGGGTGATCATAGTGACGGGATCAGCCCCTTTGCCGGACAAATGTAATGATCAGGGATGCACTCTCTCTGATGGAAACCAAACTGCCGGCGGTTGATTTCAATCGTTGGAATTTTGTTTTGCAAAAAATATATATATGATATATATTTAAGTATGATTTCAAAATATTTGCAAATGGTTTTAATTCCCAGGATCCATGTGAGCAGAGAGTGCAGCACTGTTCCTTGCAGCCGAGGGAGAGGTCCTCTCTTGTCGGGTAGTGCTTGATCATTATGGGTTGAGAGGTTAAGTGTAAGGCCATTTGGGATAACACCTGATGTACTAATCTTGCACCTGCCCACAGTCCCTGGATTTTTATAAGATGGCTTGGCCCAGGGACCACTTAGTGTAAGTGTTGGGCCCATAGGGTCTATAAGATGGGCTCAGGGGGTTCACTGGGCTCTCCAGTGAATTCGGCTAGGCCTTGTAACAGAGGTTGGGCCGAACCCATGTGGCTGGTGTGTAGATCAATGCTTGGGTCCCACGCCATACAAAGAAGCCCAACTGGGCAGCAG
>NW_010729185.1:1002914-1074122 GCF_000365185.1 Nelumbo nucifera
AACCCATGTGGCTGGTGTGTAGATCAATGCTTGGGTCCCACGCCATACAAAGAAGCCCAACTGGGCAGCAGTTTGGAAGACTTTTGAGCACTTGATACTTATTGGGCCTAAAGACCATTTCGAACTGGGCTGATTTGATCAGTCATTAACAAGGGGTGGATCTGAGATTAGGATGAGCCCAATAGCTTATCTAATCTGTAGATAGGATTAAGAAGAGTCCTAATCCAAATACAGATTTGGATAAGGGCAACTCCTGATATTATCAGGAGATTTTTTCTTAATCATTAAGCAACTAGAGAAAACCCTATTCGAATTACAAGAATTCGAACCCTAGGGGATTTACACAGAACACACCCTGTAGTTTTGTGAGATAGGATCTCAGAAACCCTAGAGAAGAAAAAGCAGTTCGCCATCTTCTTCTCTAGCTCCCTCCTATTGCAGCCGCCACTATCTATTGCAGTTCATTTTCTCTGTCAAAGAAAGATCAAGAAAAGTTCTTGATATCAGTCTTTGTTGAATGGCTGAATCTGTTTTGGTGCTCATTGTCATCCAGAGGATTCTTGTGAAGGATTCAGTGTATAGGATGCAATCTGCTAGTTCTGTTCCACAGTTGTTGTGTCATCTTCAGCAGGAGTAGATCTTGGTGCCTTCTTTGGGCGTGAACACCAACTTTGGGAGATATTATTTCTCTGGATCAGGTATAATTACTCCCTTCTCTTTTGGTTCAGATATGGTTCGGCTATGGTTCAAGTAGGATCCTTGAATCTTGATTCTAAAACAGGGAATGYGATTCCCAGTTGGAAGGTAGGTAGATAATTTTTGAAATTCGGCCACCCATTCCGCAACCTTTTTGGCGTCCATACGATGGATTCTACCATCCCTTTCACTCAATGCCTTGCTTGCAAAACTCAGTGATGATGAGCACAACGAGGGGTAGAACGAACCAGAGGAGACAAGAATGGGGGATCTATGAAGACTCAATGCAATGAAGAAGAAAACGAGCCCGCAAGATGCACCAAAGTTCAAGCCGAAGGGACTGATGTATGTAGATATCCGCTTGAATGGTAAACCCACAAGAGCCATAGTGGATACAGGTGCCACACACAACTTTATCTCTATGGAGGAATCATCCAGAGTAGAATTTGCACCTACCAAGGAAGTGGGATGGTTGAAGGCTATGAACTCTAATGCCAAGCCCATACAAGGTGTAGCTCGCGGGGTGGTCCTGCAACTTGGTGACTGGGAAGGGACGATAGACATCTCATACCCATGGATGATTTTCAGGTTGTTCTTGGCATGGAATTCTTAAATCAAGTAAAGGCGGTGCCCATGCCCTTCCTCAATTCAATGTGCATATTCGAAGATCAGGCTCCTTGCATGGTTCCAGTTGTGCCAGGGACCAAGTCCACCCCCAAGATGCTCTTAGCATTGCAACTCAATGATGGAATGCAGAAAGGAGAAACCACTTACCTAGCCACATTGGTGGACTCCGATCTGCCTAGTCAACCAACTGAGCATATCCTGCCTGTAGTTACAACAGTGCTAGAAGTATTCAGGGATGTAATGCCTCCCACATTACCGAAGAAGCTTCCCCCAAGGAGAGAAGTTGATCACAAGATTGAGTTGGAACCTAGAACCAAACCACCAGCACGCCTGCCATACAGAATGTCTCCTCCTGAACTGGCTGAGCTCCGGAAGTAGTTGAGTGAGTTGTTGGATGCTGGGTTGATTCAGTCTTCTAAGGCCCCTTTTGGAGCACCGGTCCTATTTCAGAAGAAACATGATGGATCTCTTCGGCTCTGTATTGACTACCGAGCTCTCAACAAGCTCACCATCAAGAACAAGTACCCCATACCTTTGGTGGTTGACCTTTTGACAAGCTCAACCAGGCCAAGTACTTCACCAAGCTAGACCTGAGGTCAGGGTACTATCAAGTGCGTATAGCCAAAGGTGATGAACACAAAACAGTTTGTTTTACCCGATATGGATCCTTTGAGTTTCTTGTCATGCCCTTTGGGCTCACTAATGCTCCGGCCACCTTTTGTACATTGATGAATAGGATATTTTGTCCCTACCTTGACCAATTTGTTGTGGTGTATATTGATGATATTGCAATTTATAGTAGAACCTTGGAGGAACATGTTGACCACTTCCGTACTGTTTTCCAGGTTTTGCGAGACAACAACCTATTTGTTAAGAAGGAGAAATGCTCTTTCACCATAGAAGAGGTGGCCTTCCTAGGCCATGTGATTCGAGTAGGCACGGTCAGAATGGATCCAACTAAAGTCAAGGCCATTCAAGATTGGGCACCTCCCTCACTAACTTATTGAAGAAGAGGTGGCCTTTTTTGGCCTCGTGAATACTATCGAAGATTCATCTCTGGATTCTCGGCACGTGCCACTTCCCTCATCAACTTATTGAAGAAGACTAGCAGTTGGACCTGGAATGAAGTTTTCCAAACAACTTTTGATGATTTGAAGAAAGCTGTCTCGGTAGAACCTGTCCTCGGCTTACCAAACCCTAGCAAGCTATATGAGCTACACACAGATGCTTCTGACTTTGCCATCAGTGGGGTCTTGATGCAAGAAGGGCATCCCATCGCCTATGAGAGCCGCAAACTGAATGACACTGAGAGGAGGTACACTGTGCAAGAGAAGGAGATGACCACCATTGTCCACTACCTCCACACATGGCGACACTACCTGCTTGGCTCCAAGTTTGTGGTCAAGATGGACAACATAGCTACTAGTTACTTTCAGTCACAGAAGAAGTTAAGCCCTAAGCAGGCTCGATGGCAAGATTTCTTAGCGAAGTTTGACATGACTCTAGAGTACAAGCCAGGGCCAATGAACAGGGTTGCTGATGCACTTAGCAGGAAGGCCGAGCTTATAGCCTTATTTGCAGGTGAAGGTCCCTCTAGAAGCCAAATCAGACTAGACCTCATTGAGCGCATCAAGGAAGGACTCCAGAAGGACCCCATTGCTCAAAGTTTATTGACAACGTTTCGTGAAGGAAAAACTAGGCGACTTTGGGTTGATGAAGGCCTTCTTTTGACAAAGGGAAGGCAGATGTTTGTACCGAGAATTGAAGACTTGAGGAAGACTCTCCTACATGAATGTCATGACAGCTTATGGGCAAGACACCCTGGGTGGCACCGTACCTTGTCCCTTCTACAACATGCCTACTATTGGCCTCATATGGAGGAAGATGTTCGGGAATATACAAGGACATGCCTGATTTGCCAGCAAGACAAGCCTGAGCGTGCCAAGCCACTTGGACTCTTACAACCTCTTCCAACCCCATCACAACCTTGGGAGAGTGTTTCCATGGACTTCATCAATGGCCTTCCTAAGGTGGGAGAATATACATCCATTGTTGTTGTTGTTGATCGATTTTCCAAATATGCCACTTTCATCCCAGCACCAAAGCACCTCTCAGCTGAAGACACAGCATATCTTTTCTTCAAGCACGTTGTGAAATATTGGGGAGTCCCACAAAACATTATTAGTGATCGGGATCCTCGATTTACTAGTGCTTTCTGGATAGAGCTATTCAAGCTACTTGGTTCAAACTTGAACTTCTCCAGTAGTAGCCATCTAGAGTCAGATGGGCAGACAGAGTGAATGAACTCCCTCCTTGAAGAGTACCTCCGCCATTTTGTATCAGCTACACAGAAGAATTGTGTTCGATTGCTGGACATTGCACAGTTCTCCATCAACACGCAGAAGAGCTCCTCCACCAATTAGAGTCCTTTTGAAGTCGTCACCGACCAACTACCAAGATGTTCGCACAGCATCGTCAACGACCATCAAGGAAGAAGCCCTCGAGCCTTCACTTTCACCAGGGAATGGAAAGAATGCCTTGACCTTACCAGTGCCTCACTAGAGAAAGCCTCCAAAAGAATGAACAAATGGGCCGATTTGGGTAGACGACCCGAGAACTTCCAAGTAGGTGACCTGACCTTAGTAAAACTTCATACCCATTGCCTTAGGTTTTTTCGAAGAGTACATCCCGGGCTTGTGAGAACATATGAGGGACCCTGTGAAATCCCAACCAAAGTAGGTGCATCAGCCTATAAACTCAAACTACCCCCTTGGCTAAAAGTCCATCGTCTTCCATGTAAGCCAACTTAAACCCTATCATGCTGACAACCAAGATACCTCCCGAAACCAAAGCCAACACGCACATCCAACTTACCGACCACCCAAGAACCGATCCCTTGACTCCATTCTCAACCATAGGTTGTCCCAATCCTCCCAAACATCAGAATGGAGTACCTGGTGAAGTGGAAGGGACTTGTAGAAGAAGTCACCTGGGAACTCGCTGAAGACCTCCTTCTGTTCGTAGTGAAGCTGGACGAGTACCTGAGGAAGAATCTTCGAGGACGAAGATTGAATTGAGTTGGGAAGACTGTGATGGATCAACCACCATCATTGCCATCAACACACCATCTAAGTGTCTTCATGTGTCTTGGGTTGGGTCATTGTATTCTTTTTGTAAAGGGGGGTATGCCAATGGCAATTATGTAAATAGTAGTACGAATATTCAATATTTTGATGTATCCTTCTATCACTTCCCCAAAAGTTTAACGTACTCTTTGAAAGGAGGTATGTAGTCGAGTGAATCAATAGCATATAAAGGTTAAGCACGAGATCCCCTCGACACTAAACTGTATACTTGTGCTTGCCACCAATTTATGCAATACAAAGAGTCTTTTGTCTAATTTATATACATTTATTGTTGCTTTTTGCTTTCTTATTGACTTCATAGGCTTACTCTTCGACTAGCGAGTGTCGCACGGCCCCAACACGTAGTCTCGTGACAACGTGGCATATTCATATGCCACCATATGTCATATACGTGTCAGCTGTTATTAAATATCTTTAAATGTTTTGAAGTTCATATATGCTGTTACGTAGCATAAGCATGTCATTAATTATATACAAATAACACGTGGCATACATACATTATTAGTTTACATTCAAATATCGCATAACATCCATATATACTACCGTTATTAACACCTTCCGTCACGGATCACAAAAAATATGGAACGGAGGAAATACACGAGTGGAAGTAAAAAGATTGGAAACCTTAAATGTCTGTGGAAATTGATTTCTCTTCAAACACTCATTTAAAATTTTAAATCCTGGGAGTGGGAGTCCTCCCCACCTTCACAAGTCACAACTCACAATAGAGGAGAAGAACACTCTCCCATCATCCCTAGGACATTTGATGCAGATGGAGACCGGTTCTGTGCACCCATGGGTGCAGTGGACGAGTGCACCTTCCAATCATATTTGGCCACGTGTCGAACGAACGTAAGCTGTGTAAGGGTAACGAAGGTTTGACCGTCAATTGATTTCATCCGATTCAATCACACGCAAAAAGACAAAATCTTTCATTTTCTCTTCACACAAGTTCGAACTCCCACACGTCCAACAGTGACAAGCTCACCGGTGCCCCAGTGAACGACGAAGCCACCGGCGGCAGGGATAAATCATCCGGCCTCTAGTCCGTACGTCTTCTTCTTCCTCTTCCTCTCCCTCCTCTTCTTCTTGTGTTGGCTGGATGATTTGAACCCTACCCGTTAGGCCATTCCACGGTACAGTCGGCGTCTATGGCAAGAAATTAGATCTCTGGACATGAAATTACATCATTGAAATTTCACTGTACAGATGCTGCTCCTCCTCCTCCTTCTTCCTTGCAAACTCAGTGAAGAAGAATGAGTCCGATTTGGCCTTCACCCTGTTACCAGTGAAGAAGAGTGAGCCATGGGGGAGTCTGCAATGCAAAATGGGATTGACTGGGAGACTCACCAGGAAAATACAAAGAAGAATATGGCACAGGCGGTGGAGCTCCTCCCGCTCATGAGCCCTCTCCCAAAGCAGAGCATTTCGTAATGCAGCTAACAAAAAATTGACTAATCAACAAAAGACCAAACGCCGTCAGTCCGTACACCGTCGACACATCCGAATCGTATACGGAGAACGTGCGCTCATCGTACTCATCCGGTTGCACCTTACCCTTCAGACAGAGAGAAAGGGGGGTTAATTAGTTCTGTACGTTCTGTAAAAAATCAGGAAATAAGAGAAGATAGTAGGTTGTTACTGTGCTCTGACAACGTTCGGCGTCTACAGCGAGGACGAAGGTGACAAGATGGAGGGACGTGACGATGGCCAAAAATGAGACGGAGACCGCCATCGCTGTCTCTCTCTCTCTCTGGATCGGCTTAGTGAGATGAACAGTGGCATCTGCTTATGTTGATGATGACCTTCGTTTTCACTCGCTCCCTGCTTTTTGCCTTTTTCTGCAGTTTTGCCTTTTTCTTTTGGGAGCATTGCGCGGGTGGGGGAGTGCTTCGAGTACCAGGCCATCGGAGAGGCAAGCTTTAAACAAAGGCAAGTCTTTCAGAGCTTCGTAATCCAACGATTTCTGCCCGTTGTTGCCAAGTGTCGTGACTACTTCCTTCACCACATCTTTCTCACTATTGGGATGTCGGGAAAGCGACCAGAAGAGCCACGTCATTGCCGCCGATGTTGTGTCTCTCCCCGCCATTATGAAGCTTATAACCATGTCTCTTAACACATCATCGTCGTGCCCGGCTGAATCCCCAGTTGGTTGCCACCGGCGCCGGTTGGTGTTTATTGCCGATGAAAGAGAAAGCTAAACCGTGTTTTGTGGTCGGTTCAACCAGCCGAACGACTGGTAACGGAGAAAGTCTCCCTTAATTCGTGGTTAATACAGATGAAATGACGTGTTTGTCTCTCATTGGAAGGTGCACTCGTCCACAGAACGACTCTAAAAAACGACCCAGAAATAGAACTGTTTTGATCACCGGTTTTTGGGTTGATGGTCTGACCGTCTCATTTGAACAGACTGCCCGTTCTGACAAATAAATTAAAAAAATAATAAAAAATAGAAAATGATCAAAAACCATTGAACGGATTGTTGATTTTTTCAGTAGTTTTTTATTAAAACCGGATTTGGAGGAAAATGGAATTGGTTGCGTAGACGGTTCCTAGGCCAAACTGTCTGACCGTCCATGTCAACAACGGTTCAAAAACCTTACTTCATTATTTGAATGGGCAAGAAACAATTGAAATCGGATTTATGATCACAGCGTATGGTGTTTGGCACCAGAGCATTTCACAAGTGTTTTGTTTTCATCGCATCACTAAATAAATGGAATGATAAGAAAATTACATTTTAGTAGGCTACTTTTCAAAAAAATTAGTTTTATAATGATTAACTTTGGGATTTGAAAAAGGAGAGGTTTTTTGAATGGTTAAACTGAGGATTCTTGAATTGCTTTGAAGGTCTTGAATCACTAAGGTAAAATGGCACATTGAAATTTGAAAAAGCTAATTTCTTTTCTAAGATGTCTTAAGTTGTCATTATAAAAATATTTTAATAAGAAGTCAATTCACTTTAAATGCTTAATCAGCTTGTATCTCGATTTTTTCTTTATTTTTTTGTGTTTAAAAAAAAGACAAGTAAAATGAAACACTTGAATTGGAACCCAATTGTGAAATGAAACCCTTGTGAACAACCATGGTTTTTAAAATCAGACCGGACCAGACGATCGGACCGATTTGCTTGCCTGAAAGCATGATAGTAAATGATCCATAATCTAGATGTGAGCTTACATGTCTACAATCTTTGATGATGCTCGTTAAGCTCCATGGCTTAGTGATAGATCTTAAGCAATTGATGGCAAGCTTAGAATCCTCTTTAGTAATGATTGAAGAGTCTCTGAAGTTAAGGGCAATATTATGGGTTTCACAAGCGGCTCAAGCTCTAACAACATTGATAGTATGTAGTACACTTTAAGGTCGGGTTCCTAAATAGTTCCTAGAAATATAAGCGATAGCACACCAACCATCAATATTGTGGGAAGCATAAAAAATTATTTTAATGAACCCTTGATTTGATCCATGCCACAGTTAGATGGTCCTGCCAACTAGACGAAGGGGTTAGAGCCCAATGAGTTATTCTCCGAATAGGCACTCCGATGCTCAAGTCAGTAAGAGAACGGGGTCAGTTGGGATGAACAGAATGAAAGGGTGTTGGTCTGAACCGAGGAAGTAATAAGAAAGGGTGTTGAGTGAGTGGAAAGCCAAAAGTCCTTTTACCTCAAGTGGGAAATGCTTATTTATAGCTAAGAAAGGGCGTTGAGTGAATGGAAGGATGCTAGTCAGATTGGACTTTCGAGATTATTGGGATGAGATTATTTACCGAAGTCTTCGGAGGGTTTCCCTTTCCTTGATGGAGTCTACTTCATTGTCTGTGTGAAACACTCCTCTTGATCGTGTTCTTCCGTCAGATTCCATCTTTTAGGCATATTTGATTCTCCCTCTGTCATGGCAATTCTCTATCTCAATAAATTAATTCATTGCTCTATCTAGGAGGATAGGAGGAATGGATTTATTGTTAAAAATATTCTTGTTTCTATTTTTTTAAAGGAACCATAAGATTATAACACTCTTTTCCTTGTAAAGGCTCCCCAATGATGGAGAAAGGATTTGAGATACGGCTCGATTAATTTACCATAGTGGCATCATCACCCCTAGGGCCAAAGACATTAGGCTCAACTGCCATCCAAATATACTTTTCATATGAATAGTTCTTAAATATATGGTCAATGTCCTCCATCTCACCACAAATACTACAAGTACCATCAATGTTGGAGGAACCCGAATTCTCCAAGCACTATTCAGAACTCTAATATTTGAATAATTTGTTGAACTAATATGACTTTCCATATTGTAAGCTGTCTTAATAAAGAAACTTACCATCTGAAGTCAAATTCCAAACCAAATTATCCTCTCCACAATTTAAAGGAATTAAAATAGTTTTGATTATGTACCAAGAATGGTTTGGAACCATGGATCTAATAAGACTTTCCTTCCAAATGTTTCTTTCTTGATCCACAACATCAACCAATAGTCTAATAATCCTTCTCCAATCCCATGAAATACCGATTTTTCTTTGACCTCCCAAAAATTCTCCTTATTTAACTACTTATTAGAAACGACTCTTACCCATAGGTTATCTTTTTAGTAAGAAATTTCCACCCTAATTTTGTTGAGCAAGTCTTATTGAACAATCTAAGGTTTCTAACACCAAGGCCACCCTAATTTTTTGGTTGTATACACTCTATTCCAGTTAGGCTTCTTGTAATTTGACTTTGACCAAATGAAGCCCCTCTAAATGTTATCAAACAAATCAATTACATATTTGGGGATTTTGAATAACCTCATCACAAATTGGGGCATCATCGAAGTAGTGGAGCTAACAAGAGTTAACTTCTCGAGTAAAGAGAGAACTTTTTTCCAACCTGCAAGTTTTTTAGATAGTCGCTCCCTAAGGTACTAAAACATGTATTTAGTCACTCTACCCTCAATAGAAGGTGATGGAGGGTGATTTGGCCTGGCCTCGTAGCACGGAGACATGTGAGTACAACCTGGCATAAGTGACAGCTCAGCGTGGCAGCCTGGCCATAATTCGGTATACAGAACTCGTTGGAGCCCAGCAATACAACTCGGCGGACGTAGCAGCTCGCCGAGAAGAAACATCTAGCATACTCCGAAATCTCCCTAAGGGAGGAGGACTCCCGAGCTCCTCCCAGTGGGCCCCGAACTCTTCCTTCCTGAGAAGGGAACACCCCGATCTACGAGAAGTATCCCGAAGTGGGGACACTTCGGGATAGCCCCATTAACACTCCTGCCCATACTTGCCTAAGGCTTGCCTCAAGCATAAGCACCTTGGCTACCCCAACACCCTAGTGTAGGGTAGCTCGGACCAAGGCAGCTTGGTGCAAAGTAGCTCGGCAATCTGCAAAAAAGATTTGCCTTACAATAGTACATGCGAATCTAGAGGTTGCGCCCATGGTTCTTGTCAGGCGGCGTCGTGCCTGCCACTTCTACCAGATGTGGCACGCCTGACAGGTCCGTACCCTGCAACGGCTGCCCACATCCGCCACCTCGGCTCTGGAAATAACAGCTATGGCAGAGGCGGTTACGCCTGATTTGGGAGATCTTCAATATAAAAAGACCCCGACCCTCGAAGAGAAGAGGTATTGAACTTGCGCCATTTGCACTCTCAGCTCTTTGTTTGTATTGTTCAGTTTTCTCAAAGTTCTAACTTAAGCATCGGAGTGCTCCTGCCAGGCGAGCTCCCCAGGAATTCTTCACCTTCCTCTTCGCCTCAAGTACCGTTCGTCACCAGTTAGGAGCCAGGTTTCCGCCAGCTAGGAGTTCCCGGATCGCGCAATATCATTTGGCGTCGTCTGTGGGAAACGCTTCAAAAAGCCTTCCTCTAATTTCCACAACTCTCTCTCAAAAATTCAGCATTCATGGCTTCTTCCAGCAATGCCGGACGATGTGCAAACCGAAACACCTCTGAGGAACAACCCCAACTTCCCATTGTCTGCATCGGACAGTTCACCATCCCCCTCTCTGCGGACAGAGTTCCCAGTTTGAATGTGCCTCAAACAATGGCACCCGTTAACGTTCCACTTCCCCCTACAATTGGAGCAACCTTCCCAGAACCCTCCATTATCCCTCTGGTGGCCAGCCAAAGCCAGCTTGAGGACCTGATGCAGTGCATGCGAGCTATGCAAGCTCAAATGCTACAGTTCCAACAGCTTCAACTTTATCAGTAGCAAGTGTTGCACCAAGTTTCCCAGTATCAGTATCAATAGTAGTTTCCCCCACTGCCTCAGGCCCAGCAGCCACTCCCTCCTCGGCATCTGGCCACGCAGCAAGCTAAGCCCCACTGCTGGAACGAACTTCCTTTTCGTCGAGGAGAGACCTCGGCATCGTCTCATGGCGGAAAAGAGAGACCAGTAACCCCTGCCTCGCATCCTACAGTCAGGTCGGGGGCCTCCTAGCTAGTTAGGCCCGCGTCGCCTCAGCATTCGCAGTTCGAGCTCCCACTTGCGGAAAACCAGTTCGAGGTGCTGGCTGTAGACTTGAGGCAAGGCCCCTCAGTTCGCAGCTACCAATAGCAGTCCGAGCCCCTCCTTGGTCCCATCGAGCTTGA
Organism: Nelumbo nucifera; assembly: GCF_000365185.1. The sequence continues at coordinate 1,013,961 of NW_010729185.1, forward strand.
TAATACCGAAGCCAACAACACCAACACCGAGCCAGCAAGGAAGCAGCGGAGGCGCCGCCGAGCTCGTCGAGCTCCCACTCACGATCTGCCCAAGCTCCGGGGTAAGGAAGAGGTAAGCTCGGGTGTAGTAAAAGTTACCCCACTTCTTTCAGTTCCTTCTCCTCTGTCGCCAGAACTTCTTGTTGTTCCTATGCCAAAGTATTTCAAGCTTCCCCTACTGGATAAGTATGACGGATCCTTTGACCCGAACGACCATGTGGACGCCTTCCAGTCCTAGATGCACCTGACAAGGGCTAGTGAATCCTGTATGTGTGTGGCTTTCTCCACCATCTTCAAAGGGGTAGCCCGTACATGGTACCGAAACCTTGCACCCGGATCGATAAGGAGTTGGGCACAGTTCGTGCAAGTCTTTGCTTCCCACTTTGTCACCAGCAAGAGATGCCCAAGAACTCAAGAGAGCCTCCTTGGCATAGTCCAGAAGGAAGGGAAGTCCATCCGAAGCTATATCAAGCAATTCAACGATGCTTGTTTGCAAATACCCGACCTGGACCCCGTAGTTCGGCTCACTGCGGCCAAGCGAGGCATCACCCATAAAGAATTCAAGTGGCATGTGGTTGTTAATCAGCCCAAGACTGTGACCGAGTTCCTCAAGCTCGTGGATCAGTTTATAGGGACGGAGGAGGAGATCAACCAGAAAGGTGAACAGGCCCTTGAGAAAAGAAAAAGGGAGATAGAGCCCTTAACCCAGGGCGATAGTAAGAAGAAGAAGGACCAAGCTCGGGGGGCAAGGCCAGGACAGCCTTTTCGAGCTCCGGCAGCAAAAAGGGCGGACTACACACCCCTAAACGCGAAGCAAGGAATAAAAATGTGTATTGTAATTTCCATAAGGACGCCCCATATGTGAAGTGGTCACCTCGGTTGAAGGCAGACCCTAATGCAAGGAATAAAAATTTGTATTGTAATTTCCATAAAGACCACAGTCATAGTACCGAAAACTGTAAAAACCTCCGCAACGAGATAGAGGAGCTCATCCGTCGTGGATGCCTGAGGAATTTTGTACAGAATAATAATAATAATAATAATAATAATAATAATAATAATAATAATAATAATAATAATAATAATAATAATAATAATAATAATAATAATAATAATAATAATAATAATAATAATAATAATAATAATAATAATAAAGCAGGTCGGTAGGGGGAGCAGAGTAGAGACACTCCTGAACCCAGCAGGCAGGCAGAGAAACCGCAGAGGCAGCCCCCGGAAGAGAGACCAGTTTGGGGGACTATCCATGTGATCGTTGGAGGTTCAATTGTTGCAGGCTGCACTTCGGCAGCAGCTCGGACATCAGTTTGTGAGGCCGCTAGAGAAGAGCAGAATCCCCTGAAGCGGCCAAGGATGGAAGACCCAGTCTTCTTCACAGAGGACGACGCGCGCAGGGTCCACTACCCCCATGATGACACGCTCGTCATAAAGATAAAGATTAACGACTTTGAAGTCAGGCGTGTCCTCGTCGACTCGGGCAGCTCAGCGGATATCCTTTTCAAAGCAGCATTCGACCAGCTCCAACTCCAAGAAAGTGACCTGAAGCCCGCAAATACTCCCCTGGTAGGCTTCGGCGGAGAGGAAGTCAAGTCCATGGAAAGGATTATAGTACCTGTGGAAGTCGACACTTGGCCTAGCATAGTGAGGCTCAACCACGACTTCTTAGTGGTCGCAACCCCTTCCCCATACAATGCCATAGTAGGTTAGCCGATCACCCATGCCCTACGTGTTGTGGTCTCCACTTACTATCTAGCAATGAAGTTCCCCACAGACTTCGGAATCGGGATAGCGCGGGGTGACCAGCTTGAGTCTCGCAAGTGCTACGTCGCTGCCCTCAAAGGGAAAGCTAAGGTGGCCTCGAGCTAGAACGACTTACAGAACAATGCGAGGAACGAGTTGCACCCACAAAAGAGGTTGTCTCCATCCTGGCATCGACAGAGGACCCAGCTCGGACACTTCAGATCGACGCTTCTATTGAGGAGCCTCTGTGCTCCCAACTGTTAGGCCCGTTAGACAAAAGAAACACAACTTAGCCCCAAAGCGATGGAGGGCAGTCGATGAGGAGGTCGGAAAGCTCCTCGCATCCAACTTTATCAGGGAAGTCCATTACCCGAGCTGGGTTGCCAACCCCGTACTAGTAAAAAAGGCTAACGGTAAATGGCACATGTGCGTCGACTACACCGACCTGAATCGAGCTTGCCCAAAGGACTGCTTCCCACTCCCCAGGATCGACCGTCTGGTGGATGCGACCTCAGGGCATGAGTTGTTGAGCTTCTTAGATGCCTATTCGGGCTACAAGCAGATCGGGATGGATCCAGCTGACGAATAAAAGGCTGCCTTCATAACCGAGCTCGGCCTGTACTGTTACAAGGTCATGCCCTTTGGGTTGAAAAATGCTGGGGCAACCTTTCAGAGACTTGTAAGTGTGTACTCTACATAAGTTTAACATGAAATTGAACCTGAATAAGTGTGTATTCGGTGTCACCTCGGGTAAATTCCTAGGGTACATCATTAACCGGCGCGGCATTGAGGCTAACCTGGACAAAATTAAGGCTATACTATAAATGAGACCACCCCGGAAATTGAAAGAGGTTCAGAAGTTGAACGACAGTTTAGCCGCTCTGAGCCGTTTCATGTCCAAGTCGGCAGACAGTTGCCTGCCTTTCTTTAAGGCAATAAAAAGCAAAGGCTTCGAATGGACTGAAGAGTGTCAGCTCGCATTCGACGAGTTCAAAAAGTACCTCGCCAGCGTCTCTGTCTTAACCCGACCCGAAGAGGGTGATGTTTTAGAGTTGAACCTCTTGGCAAGTGATGAAGTGGTCAGCTTGGTACTAATAAGAGAAGTAGATCGGGTCCAACGACCTATCTACTATGTTAGTAAAGTGTTGCAGGGAGCAGAGACGAGGTACCCAGAGATAGAAAAGCTAGCCTATGCACTAGTCATTGCAGCTCGGAAGCTCCGTCCATACTTCCAAGCTCACACCATCGTCATCCTTACCAACAAACCTCTAAGGCAAGTCCTGCTCAAGCTTGAGATCTCCGGAAGGTTAACGAAGTGGGCCATCGAGCTCAGCGAGTACGACCTCCAGTACAAGTCGTGAACCGCTATCAAGGCCCAAGCCTTGGCAGATTTTGTCGCCGAATGCACCTTCAGCTCATGGTCGGTTGAACACGAGGCCCCCAGGTCAGTTGAACACGAGGTCCCTAGGTTGGTTGAACACGAGGCCCCCAGCTCGGGCGAGCCCGAGGTTCCCAGACCGGTTGAGCTCGAGCACCGTGAAGTAGCAACCAGCGCGGCATCTCTCCTAGTCAGGCCAAGCACGAACTGGGATGAGGAGCCTTGGATCCTTCACGTAGATGGCTCGTCAAACCAGCAGGGCATTGGAGCTGGGATCGTTCTGTATGGGCCGAGCGGTGTGAAACTGGAGTATGCACTACGCTTCGAGTTCGCGACATCCAACAACGAAGCAGAGTATGAGGCGTTACTAGCCGAACTGAATCTAGCAAACGAGGTGAAAGCCAAGCATTTTGTCGTCTGCAGTGATTCTCAGCTCGTGGTCAACCAGGTTACGGGTGAGTACAAAGCTTGCGAGCCAACCATGATAGCTTACTTAGCCAAAATAAGAGGGGCTTTGCTCAACTTCCAGTAACACTTCATCCAGCGGATCCCGAGATCAGAGAACGCTGAGGCCGATGCCCTATCCCGATTAGCCAACACTAGTGATAACACCATGAGAACCGTGTATATAGAGAACTTACCTCGACCTAGCATTCTCGGGGGGTAGAGGAGGTCGCTCCCGTCGTTCAAGTAGAGTCGATCTGGATCAATCCGCTCGCGAGCTTCCTGCTACACGGAACCCTCCTTGTAGATCGTAATGTTGCCAGAAGGGTAGAGCGTCAAGAAGCCAAATGCGTCATGATAGACGAGTGGCTGTACCGAAGATCCTACACGCTCCCCTATCTATGCTGCTTGCGACCCTCTAAGGCCGAGCTTGTCCTCCGCGATACTCATGAGAGCTTGTGCGGCGGACACTTGGGGGGCAGGGCCCTCGCCCAGAAAGCTCTATGACAGGGGTACTACTGACCAACGATGAAGGCAGACGCAACCAAGCTTGTCAAAAGATGCGACAAGTGTTAGAAGCATGCCAACATCCCCCACCAGCCTTCCGTCGACCTAAAGTAACTTACTACCCCGTGTCCATTCGCACAGTGGGGGATCGACAATCTCGGACCATTCCCACCAGCAACAGGGTAAAGATGATTCCTAGTGGTAGTAGTCGATTATTTCACTAAGTGGGTTGAGGCTGAACCCCTCACAACAATCACAGCTTGGAATGTGCAGAACTTCTTCTAGAAGAGCATAGTGTGTCATTTCGGACTACCTCGGGTATTGATCTCTGACAATGGTAAGCAGTTCGATGACATCAAATTCCAGAACTGGTGTCAAGACATGGGAATTCAACTGAACTTCACATCGGTGGCACACCCTCAAGAAAATGGTCAAGCAGAAGTCACGAACAGAGCTATCCTCCGCGAGCTAAAGGCACGCCTAGACTGAGCTAAAGGACTATGGACAGACGAGCTGCCCAGCGTATTATGGGCTTATCGGACCACAGTAAAGACCGCAATTAGCGAGACTCCCTTCAATCTCACTTACGGTACTAAAGCAGTCATCACAGCCGAGATCGAGGTCCCCACGCTACGACTAGAAGCATATGATGACAAGGTAAATGAAGACGAGCTACACACCAACCTCGACCTACTTGACGAGGTACGGGACCTCGCATATATCAGGACCGCGGCCTACCAGCAAAGAGTAGCTCGGTACTATAACGCCAAGGTCAAAAGGTGGAACTTCCGCGTCGGAGACCTAGTTCTTCGTAAAGTTATGGTGCCTGAGCCCAGCGTTGGTAAGCTCGAGCCTAATTGGGAAGGACCCTACCGAGTAAAGTGGGTGATCGGGGAAGGTACATACAAGCTCAAAACCCTAGAAGGGAAACAAGTACCTTGGACATGAAACATTGTCAACTTAAGGCAATATTACCCATGATCGCCGAGCTGAGTAAACTACAAGTCGCTCTCTGAGCCCAAGGGCCAAAATGCCGAGCTAACGATGACCTCGGCACTATAGGACCCAGTCGCCTCTTCGGCATGGGCAAACTCCAGGAGGGGGTGGACCGTAATTGCTCCTAGAGCCCAAGGGCCAAAATGTCGAGCTAACGATGACCTCGGCACTATAGGACCCAGTTGCCTCTTCGGCAGGGGCAGACTCTAGGAGGGAGTGACTAAAGTCACTCCCCCTAGCCAAAGGGCTAAAACGCCGAGCTAACCAAGGGCTTCGGCACTACAGTGCATAGTATGCCAAGGACGCAAGCAGCTCAGGTATGGACCCTATGACGCTTAGCCCACCTCGACATACAACGGGTTGGACCTGCTAGGAATAGCCAGCAAGTCAAGTACTGGAAGACAGTTCGGGCATATGCCTTACTATGTCGCTCACCTCAGTGTACGTTATAAAAACCACCCCTACAAGGCACTGAGAGACAGCTCGGGGAGGCGACAGACGAAAAGCCCTACTTCGGACACAACAATTCAGATAAAGCAGTCACTCTGGAAAAAGTATGAAGTGCGCAGTACTTAGCAAAAAAGCAAAATTCATTGATTGAGAGTTCCATACAATGAGCTCAGTAAAAAAGAAAAGAAACTAAAATTGAGCTCACATGTTCAAGGTACAAGGACTACACAAACTATTTGGGGGACTCGCCATCTTTACTCGGGACCTCCTCATGAGCTTCTGCTAGGTCGGTGGCATCTACCTCTTCGTTGCCGCTCTCCTCTTTAGAATCTGGGTCCTCTGTGGCCTGGCGGGCTATCTCGTCCGTGATCCGCGAAGTGGTGATGGCGCTCGTGTCGAGCTCGGGGTATGTGTGCCTTATCACCTACTAAGCTTGAAGCCCTTACGATAGGCCTCCGTCAGCACGGCATCAAACTTGTCCGATCTGACATAGTCTAGGGCGGCCTTAACCTTGGTCTCCTCTATGGCCTGGTTGAAGATCTCAGTTTTGTCCTCAATATCGGCCTTGAGGAACTCCACCTCGTGCTTCAAGACCCCTTTATCCTCCTTAAGGCCTTTCACCTCGAGCTCTAAAGCCCCCTTGCCTGCCTGGAGGGCGTTCACCTCACTGTTCATCTCATCCCTCTCACGTGTCAGCTCCTCCTTCTCCGCCATCAGCGCCTCGATCGATGGCATTCTTCTAAGCTGAAGCATCGCTCTCCAGCCGATAGATTTGGTCGCGAGCTGCCCTCAGATCGGTGTGGGCTACGTGAGCCGAGTCCTCGGCAGCTAGAGCCCGCTTCAGATGCCTCTCGGACTGAAGGGTCAAGGCGTGCACGGTGGAGTTCACTTGAGCAGAGAGGATTGGTTAGCACTGAAGAGATGTACAAAAAAAAGGGGATAAAAGAGAAGAGAGAGAAGGGTCTTTATAACTTACCACCATTGTGTGGGTGGCAGCCCGGGCTCCGAGTTGAGCAGGAGTGAGGTCGACCCTAACGGAGACCTCTTCGGCGTAGACTGCCCCCTTTCTCTTTCGAAGGTTGCACTAAGGAATCAGGATGCTCCAGGCTCCCTCTTGACTCCCCGAGCTGGAAATGGCCGTCTCAGCTGTGCGGATGGGCTCAGCGGAAGCTTCAGCCGCTGCATCAGCGGCCTCGGTGGTGACCTCGGGCTCCGCAGCTGCCTGTGGAGCAGGCTCTACCGATGTCTCGGGCTCCCGAGGTGGTAGGATCTCCTCCAAGTCGATGATTGGAGGTACGTCAGGGATCTCAGGCTTAGGGGTAGGAGTCTGTAGAAGCTCGGGTTCGGAAGTGGGGGCCTGCGGAGACTCAACGCGAGCTCTCTTGGCAGCTCGCTTCTTCCTCCCTTTCATTTGGCGGAAAAGCCTCTCCCCCTTAAGCTTCTCTTCTTCCATGGACCCTGCAACATAACTTGGCATTAGTAAACTCGAAAGTACTAACTATTTAAGCAAGGTACTAAGTAAGACAACCTACCCGGGCTCAAGTCGGCCTGTATGAGCTTGCCCTCAGCCCATGATTGGAGCGTCTCCCTTGTCTTCTTGTCCAGGATAACGCCGGGGTCTTGAATAGCCGCCCTCCAATGAGTGGGGAAGGGACACCCCGCAGTGTTCCGGACTACAAAGTAGTCCTACTTCCAGGCCGGAACTTTGCTAGGAAGCTTGTGCAGTAACTTAAAACCCGGGCAAGGGGACAGGTAGTAGGCCCGCCTGTGCTCGGGGAGAACGCTTGAAGCGCTCTTCTTTATTGAGAGGATCGAACAAAAAATATCTAAGTTCAAAGGAAGGACATACTCGAAGCAAAGGGATATGGTCCCGACCACATTACGAACGGAGTTCGGGTGAAGTTGGTCTATTGTGACGTTGAAGTGGTTCAAGACCTCTACGATAAGAGGGTGAAAAGGAAGACGGAGCCCGGCTATAAGCTGCTCCCGGAAGATCACGATCTCGTCAGGACTGTGCTCCCATGGGAAGTTACCTGTAGGAAGACTGTAGGTATACTCCCTTGGTAGATTGTATTGTCGGATGAGGTATTAGAGCCTCTCCAGGGTCATAATGGAGGGACCGAACCTATCCGGCATCCGACCTCAGTGAGAGGTGGACGCCAGATTACCTGAGGCCTCCTGCGCCTCGTGAGACTGGACTTCGGTGGGGTCACCCTGAGCCGAGGTACCTATCTCGGGCTCATCCAGTAGGCTATCAAAGCTAGACATAGTGGAGAAAACCAAAATGAACTGGAAGGAAAGGAAACTGAAAGAAAAGCAAAGGGAACTCACCAAGGAAAAGCAATCGAACTAGGGAGAATTGACCCGAGCTGGAGACCTTAGACGTGAGATCAAGACGAGTGTTGAGGACTTATGGCGAGGGAAAATGACCAGGACCCCTGCTATTTATAGCCACTGTACTCGGGCATCAACGGTCAAGATCAAGACAATCTGACGGCTCTCAAGAAAACCGTCTACACGACCCCCGAGGCAAAATTGGTTTAGCGCGTTTTTTGACGTCTGCAGAGTTCATAGATCGTGTGACATCCGCGTGTAGACTGTACGCGACCCGGGTTGCCCTTGATCAAGCCGAGCAATGAACTGGTCTGACCAATAAGCCTCCTGACCAGGAGGCCAGAGCTCCGAGCCAAATCCACCCGGCACACCGCGGACTCCCCGCACTGGGTCAGAACCCCCAGCACGGGGAGTGGGGGGCAATTGATGGAGGGTGATTTGGCCCGACCTCGTAGCACGGGGACACGTGGGTACAACCTGGCATACGTGACAGCTCAGCGTGGCATCCTGGCCATAACTCAGCGTACTGAACTCGTCGAAGCCCAGCAATACAACTCGGCGAACGTAGCAGCTTGCCGAGAAGAAACATCTAGCATACTCCGAATTCTCCCTAAGGGAGGAGGACTCCCGAGCTCCTCCCAGTGGGCCCTGAACTCTTCCTTCCTGAGAAGGGAACACCCTGATCTACGGGAAGTATCCCGAAGTGGGGACACTTCGGGATAGCCCCATTAACGCTCCTGCCCATACTTGCCTAAGGCTCGCCTCAAGCATAAGCACCTTGGCTACCCCAGCACCCCGGTGTAGGGTAGCTCGGACCAAGGCAGCTCGGTGCAAAGTAGCTCGGCAACTTGCAAAAAAGGTCTGCCTGACAATAGTACCTATCGAATCTGGAGGTTGTGCCCACGTCTCTTGTCAGGCGGCGTCGTGCCTGCCACTTCTGCTAGATGTGGCACGCCTGACAGGTCCNCTATCGAATCTGGAGGTTGTGCCCACGTCTCTTGTCAGGCGGCGTCGTGCCTGCCACTTCTGCTAGATGTGGCACGCCTGACAGGTCCATACCCTGCAACGGCTACCCACATCCGCCACCTCGGCTCTGGCAATAACGGCTGTGGCAAAGGCAGTTACGCCTGATTTGGGAGATCTTCAATATAAAAAGACCCCAACCCTCGAAGAGAAGAGGTATTGAACTTGCGCCATCTGCACTCTCATCTCTTTGTTTGTATTCTTCAATTTTCTCAGAGTTCTAACTTAAGCATCAAAGTGTTCCCGCCATGCAAGCTCGCTGGGAATTCTTCACCTTCCTCTTCGCCTCAAGTACCGTTCGTCACCAGATAAGAGCTAGGTTTCCGCCAGTTAGGAGTGTCCGGATCGCACAGCATCAGAAGGAGCCCGAAGATAAGTCTTACATTTCCTCTCAATTGGAATTTCGAAAATTTTAGCAATGCCTTTTTTGCAATTTGATAGGACTATTCTTAGAAAAATGGATAGCCAACTTAGAAAATTTTGGGCATTGACATGAGGCCTCAGGAAACTTGTCGAAAATATCTCTAATCTCAAGACAAGCATTGATAGAGGCACCATTATAAGACTTGGACTAGACAAAACCAAAATGCTTCTCGAGTCATGGGTTAAATGGTTTGATTGTGAAGTGAAATGGTTTGATCATTATTCACATATTTAATATATTTAAATTTTTTGTACAATATAGCACATCTTATGCATGGGAGGGGTGGTTAATTCATGAGACTTGCATTTTAAGTTTCAGAGCACGTACCCACCTAGACAGGTCATTAAAATTGGTTGAATCATCAAAACCGGTTGATCTTTAATAGTTCTGTTGAGTTTTGACCGGTTCTACCAGTTTTTCATAAACCTAAAATCCAGTGTTCTAAAAAACCGGAATGGCTTCTGGTTCCCGGGTCTAACGATCTAACCATTCAGATCAATTCGGGTTTTAAAATATTGGATAGAGGTATTTACAAATATAATGCAATCATTAACAGATTGGAGAATGGGAATTGAGGGACCATTCCTGAAGATTTTACAACCAATTAAATTACTATTATTCTTAGCCTTTCTTCCCAACTTCCTAGACAGAGCTTCAACATATAACACAAAAATGTATGGAGAAAAGGGGTCTCACTGTTTGATACCTCTAGACACAGCAATGTCCCTAGTTGGGGAGCCGTTAATAAGAATCTAAAAAGAAATAGTTCTAATACATTCATTCCATTACTCATTCAATCCATTTTCTGTGAAATTCAAAATTAGTCGAAACTTTTTCAATGAAATCCTATTTTAGACAATCATAAGCTTTTTCTATATCAATCTTGTAGGCTATAATTCTAAATTATTCCTTATTTTTCCTCGCAAAATGCAACATTTTATGAGAAATGATAATATTATTAGTGATTTGCCTATTAAGTATCAAAGTATTCTAGTAAGGGGATATAATATCAAGGAAAAGCTTGACTCTAATGACCAAGATATTTGAAATGATTTTTTAAATCACATTACATAAGCTATGGGCCTGAAATTATTAACCCTTTTAGGATTATTTGATTTGTGTATAAGAATGATGAAAGTTCTATTAAGTGTTCTATTTAATTTACCAGAGTTAAGAAAATGCTTGTACTGCACCATAAACCGAATCTCCAATCACATTCTAGAGTTTCTTAAAAACAGAGAATTTAAATCATGGGGCCTTCAGATCCTTAATAGATGACATAACATCCTTTATGAAGTTCATATTCATCTCATTTGATACGCATTGATTAATATCACTAATGAAATCTTCAACATTATTAGTTCCCTTAGACTTGTATCCTTCGAACTTTTTAAAAAATGGCTATTCATTTCTATAGAGTTCATAATCCACCCCCACTATCATCCTTTATACTAATAATTTTATTCTTGCTCCTTCTGATGGGTGTCAGAATATGAAAAAAAAAAAAAAAATTGTTCTTCATATTTTCCAGGTTTAGCCAATCTATTTTGATTTTTACGCCCAGAATACCACTTCACAAATAAGAATATTATCTAATTGCTTTTGGAGGGCATTCTCAAGATGAATAAGTGTATTTGGGTCATCAATCAAACATTTTTGTACGTTAACCTTACCAAATCATATCCATATTTTTCTTTTTGATTTTACCAAAATGAGAATTATTTAATTCTTTGAGTTTTTTGAGCAAGAGTATTTCTATGAGAGTAATGGTCGAATTACCTTGTTTGTCTTTCATTACTGATATTTATAGAGTACAAGAGTGGGTAAGTCCTGTCCTAGTTAGGATAGGTTAGATAGAATCTTAATTGGGATAGAGCTTATCTTACTAGGATAAGTTTATCCTTTACAGAGATAAGGATTATCTACAAGGGAGAGAAGTACATTAGGAGAGGTAATTACAGTACAAATTAAAGTGGGAGTCCACAAGGTGAAGGAGGAGAAAGAGGAGTTCCACGTGTATGTGCCATGCGTGCATGTGCTATGCACATTATCGTTTACACCCCCCTCAAGCACAATCGGGGGAGACATGGTGAGCTTGTGATGAAGGGCCTCAAATTGTGGAAGACCAAGAGGTTTGGTGAGAACATCTTCTATCTGATCCGCCGAGGGAATAAACCGTACATCAAGAAGCTTAGTTGCAACTTTCTCCCGAATGAAATGAATATCCAACTCAATGTGTTTGGAGCGAGAATGAAGTGTAGGATTGTTAGCAAGAAATTTAGCCCCCACGTTGTCGCACCATATTAAAGGAGTTGTAGAGAGGGAGATACCTAGTTCTTGGAGGAGCATATGAAGCCACAAAACCTCAACAGCCGCAGAGGCTAAGCTGCGATATTTTGATTCAGTGCTAGATCGAGCCATTGTAGGTTGCTTTTTAGAGCTCCAAGAAATTAGGTTAGGACCAAGAAACACACAATAACCACTCTATGAATGTCGATCCATAAGACAGCTACCCCAATCAGCATCAGAGTAAGCAACAAGAGAGAACGTATGACATGGTCGAAGAAGCAAGCCATAAGTGATGGTGCCTTTTAGATATTGAAGAATCCTCTTTGCAACAGGATTGTAGTAGGAGATTGCATGAATTGAAATACCTTATTTATAGCAAAAGCATTTTCTGGACAAGTAATGGTTATGTACTGGAGAGCACCAACAATGTTGTGGGAGAAAGTTTGATTAGTGAGAGTTTCACCCTCTGATTTGGTGAGACGAATGGAGGAAGACATAGGAGTAGAGAGAGGTTTGGCATCATGAAGTTGTGCTCGATGCAGAAGGTCATCAATATACTTGTGTTGAGAGAGATGAAAACCATTGGATGATCGGTGAAGTTCAACACCCAGAAAATAATGTATAGAGCCCAAATCACGAAGAGAAAACTAAGAAGCAAGATGCTGAATGAGGGTGTTAGTAGTGGAGGAAGAGGATCCTGTAATGATGATGTCATCCACATAAATAAGAATTAAAATGATGTCAGATCCAGAACGGGAGATAAAAAGGGAGGCATCAACACGAGATTCAAGAAATCCAAGAGAGAGGAAAAATTCACGCAACCTTGTGAACCATGCTCGAGGTGCATGTTTCAAACCATAGAGAGATCGATGGAGACGACAAACATGTGTTGGAAATCTGGGATTAACAAACCCAACTGATTGCTTCATATATATTTCTTCTGAAATGTAGCCATGTAAAAAGACATTGCTAACATCCAATTGGCGAACATCCCAATTAAAGGAAATAGCAAGAGATAGTACTATGCGAATGGTGGCTGGTTTGACAATAAGACTGAATGTCTCATCATAATCAAGGCCAGCTTCTTGAGAGAAGCCTTTGGCAATAAGTCGTGCTTTGAAACACTCAACCGAACCATCAGGCTTGCGCTTGATTTTAAAAACCCATTTGTTGCCAATAATATTCTTATCAGGTGGGGCCAGGACAAGAGTCCAAGTTTTATTTTGAAGTAAGGCCCTATACTCATTAGTCATTGCAAGAACCCATCGATGATCTTTGTGAGCTTGAGAATAACAAGTTGGTTTAGATTCAGGAAGAGGACTAGCAAGTAAGGATTGGGCTTCAATCATGGTTTTCAAAATTGGACCGGACCGAACGGTCAGATCGAAAAAACTGGGAACTGATCATCTGACTGGTTCCATTTTTCCCCAAAACCGTTGATTTTGGTCAGCAAACCGTTGAACCGACCGGTTAACCGTTCGAACTGTTCAAATAGTTTTGACTGTTTTTCAAATTTTTCATTTTTCATTTTTTTTTTAATTTTGTTTTTATTTTTTTGTCAGAACGAGCCGACCATTCGAACCGGTAACTGGACCTCTGACTGGCTCAATTTTAAAAACCATGGCTTGAATATACCATGTCGAGCCCAAGTGGTCATCGGATGCAAGGGAGAAGAAGGTGGTAAAACGGAAGTAGCAGATTCAGTAGTGGTAGGTGGGGATGCAACATCTTAAGGAGATGATGGAGATGATGAAACTTCACCTGGCGATGCAGTGTCTGAATCAACAACAAGGGGAGGAGCCCCAAATGGAGGAGGTGGAGTCAAGGATGGTGGTGATGCAGTATCCGCAGTATGAAGAAATGGAAAATAATCTTCATTAAAAATAACATCGCGAGAAATGAAGATTCATCACGTAGAGTGATGCAAACAAATATACCCTTTATGGGAATTAGAATACCCAAGAAATACACATGAAAGAGAGTGAGGTTGTAATTTGTGCTTATTATATGGCCGAACATGTGGAAAGAATTCACACCCAAAGGCACAGAGTTCGAGGTAGTCCGGAGGATGACCAAATAATTTCTCAAACGGAGACAATGATCTAAGAAAGGAAGCCGATTAATGAGATAGGCGGCAGTGGAGAAGGCTTCGAACCAATATTTAGGAGGTAATCCAACATGAGTCATAAGAGCAAGACCAGTCTCAACAACATGGCGATGTCTGCATTCAACTCACCCATTCTGTGCATGTGTATATGGACAGGATATACGACGAGAGGTACCCACATGATTAAAATAATTTTCAAAGGTCTTGAATTCAGAGCCACCATCACTTTGAAAATATTTAATTTTAGAATCAAACAGTAATTCAACATTAACTTTGAATTTCAAGAACACGTTAAAATCTTCAGGTTTGTAGGTGAGTGGAAAAATCCAACTATACCAACTGAAATCATCAACAAACAGAATATAGTAATGATAGGTAGAAGCAGATGTCATTAGAGAGGGTCTCCATAAGTCACAATGAATTAATTCCAAAAGTGATTTACTAATAGTATGGTTTCTGGAAAAAGAAAGTACATAACTTTTGGCCACACTAAGAGTAGGGTGACCTAGACGATGGTGCCAAATCGTAGGGCTAGCACGAGTACCTACAAAAGCATAGGGGGACGAAGTTGGTAACGTAATAAGAAGATGAAGCTGATACAAGCCATCTTTATTCGGCCCTTGAAAAAGTATTATCCCGGTGCATTGATCCTTCACAAAAAATTCATGAGGATGAAATTCAAAGTAGACATTATTATCAGTAGAAAACCAAGCCACAGATAAGAGATTGAAGGAGATCCGGGGAACATGTAGAATATTATTCATAAGCAATGATCTGGAAGATAAAGTAGAAATAGTAGAAAAACTAGAATGAGCAATCTGCAAACCTGAACCGTCGCCAATAGAGACTCGATCAAATCCATCATAGTCAGTATGGATTTGTAGTTTAGTGAGATGTGAAGTGAGGTGATGTGTTGCTCCAGAATTAGGAAACCAGATATCTGTATTCTGCTTGTTGCCGTTGGAAGCAGCCGTAAACGCCAGGGATTGTGGTTGTTTAGGGTTCTTCAGACTGTCAATATGTGCAAGGAGTTTTCGACAGTACCTAGCAGAATGATTTCGTCATCCACAAATCCGGTAGGGATTATTGCTATATTTCGAGGGTTTGGTGGGTCTATTACCCGTTTGAGGTAGATCAACTTTATTATATTTCTTGAAATCTTTCCCTTTAGAGGCAAGATTCACAGAAGGAGAGGTAGCATGTGCAGTTACTAAATGAAGCAAATGATTTTCATGAGTGAGAAGCATACCTTGTAAGCTAGCAAATGGTAATTCATCTGTTCGGGTAATGATAGCTGTAAAGAAAGCATCATACTCTAGACTGAGGCCATTGAGGGCATGATGAATTAGCTACGAATTTGTCAAAGGCTCTCCAATTGCGGCTAGCTTGTCACCAAGTACCTTGAGAGATCATTCTTTCGCAGTGCTTCGAGTTCGTTTCCGAGGGCAACACTAGTCGTTCCTCGAGGAGAATAAAGGCTCTCAAGGGTTTCCCAAACATCCTTACTGGTTTTGCTTCCCATGACTTGCGCTAGTGCTGTTTCTGTTAGAGAAGATAATAGCTAGCTGAAAATATAATGATCCTACTTAACCCATTGTGTATAGGGTTTTGTCATCAAGGCAGATGGATAAGGGGTTGTCCCATCGACATATCCGAGGAGCTCAAGGCCCAGAAGGGCATTTTCAACCTGAAAGCGCCATACAATATAATTGGAATCATCCAACCAAACCGAAATCAAATGAGGAATATGATTCCCCGATGCTCCGAAGTTTATTTGATTGATCGAACTGGTAGACATGTTGGAAGACATGACAAAAACCTGAAGAAAAAGAACTGCTTGAAAAGAAGAGGAAAAGGAAAAAAAAAAAAAAAACAAAGAACTGCTTATGACTCTAATACCATATGAGAGTAATGGTCGAATTACCTTGTTTGTCTTTCACTACTGATATTTATAGAGTACAAGAGTGGGTAAGTCCTCTCCTAGTTAGGATAGGTTAGATAGAATCCTAATTGGGATAGAGCTTATCTTACTAGGATAAGTTTATCCTTTATAGAGATAATATACAGAGATAAGGATTATCTACAAGAGGTCCACGTGTATGTGCCATGCACGTTATCGTTTACAATTTCTTTTCCTCATTAATTATTTTGCTCTCAAACTATAAACCCCACCCTCCCACGCATTCTTAACCATCTCACCAAGCCATGGATCCAACCACCACATGACCTCAAATCGAAAAGGTTTAGCTAGAGGAGTAAGGGAGGTTTGTGAGAAGGAGAGCAGTATAGTCGGAAGAGAGAAAGGTTGCTCTTAGGAAAATCACACCTCCAAGTTTCATTAGTAAGAACCAAATCAAAATTTTCTTTGGTGGTATAAGTTTTCCATTTATATTGTATACCTTTCATATCCAATCCATATTAATGAGGATACAGTGATTGAAGAGATTATTAAATCACTGAGTTTGGCTAGGCATCACACTTTACCAATTTTATTAGAACTATTTCTAAAAGAATTGAAATCTCACATTAGGCACCATACTCTAGGGATGCAAATGGATCGGATCAGATCCGATCCTATTTGGTCGAATTTGGATCACCCCTAGTCAAATCTTCTAATCAAATTCGGATCACCCCCTATCCAATCCGAGAAGATTAGATCTGATATGTATATATAATACATATATATGTTATTTATTTATTTATTTATAAATATATTATTAATATTGTATTTTTATAAATTTGTTATATTATTTTTTTTATAAAAAAACATGTATATATATGATGAAAATAATTAAAAAATACTTATATTTTTGTTTTTCTTTATTTAAATTGGTATATAATTTATTATTTTTTAAAGAAAACAAATCGGACCAAATCAGATCCGAAGATCCAATAGGATTTGAATTCAGATCAAATCCTATCAGATCCGATTAGATCTTCGGAACGGATCGGATTGGACATGAACAATGTTAGATAAAATTCGGACATACCTTGATTTGAATCCAATCCATCTGTTTGCATCCCTACGATGCTCTACCAATATAATTAGCAATTTCTTTAATCCAATTTCATATAACAAATTGCTTGGATCAACACAAGGGGCACAAACAAGGGTTTAGAACCAAGATTTACTAGTTGTTAAGTCACTAATTAAAGCATGCACAATTCTATCATTTGGCAAAATAACTCTGATAGAGCATTGATTGGAATACCATATAATCCATAAACACCTAATAAAATTGATAGAATCCACTACATGAGAACAATGGAAAGGAATCGAGCTAACAATTTAATTTTTGCCCTAATCGGGTTAACCTTGATCTCCATAAAGAAATAAATGCCAAGCCTTTCTATTTTAACATCTCAAGCACATGGTGTCTGAGATGAGGCTTACCGGCATCCTTAATGTTCCAATTTATTGGTCCCTATATACCGTATTAATAATCAAAATATGGCCGAAAAGAATCTCTATTTGATAGGGCTTCTTCCTATACCCACGAATTCCTTTAGACCCAAAAATGATACATTAGAAGAATCTTTTGTATCTTCCAATATCTATAAGAGTTCGCAATGGTGAAGGAACCAGATCGGAAAAAAGATGAATTCTAGTTGATATCTAATAAAACCATAGCTGGAATTGAGATCTTATTCGAAGAAAATGAAGTCAAATATCTGAAGTTTCTTTTTGTATCCTATATGATTAGAAATTGTTGGAGCAGAGGAGAGATCTCTCCCAACCAAGACTGGACATTTCAATACATATCGGAAGCTTCCCAATATACAGGGGGTGTTTTGGGGTTTAACCCGGTTCAGGGGGTAGACAGGCCTTAAACCGACCCCTCTTTGCCAGATTTGAATAAAAAAAAAAAAAAGAAAGAACTAAACAAATAATAGAAATGAGCTTCGGTGAACCCTGCTCTCAACAAGGCTTGAATGATATAAACACGTCCCCCTTCAATCTGCACATGAGAAGGTTGAGATCCACAATAATCTTCAGAGACTCCAAAAATGCATTAGCCTCGCATTCGACAGTGGTGTGTATAACTTTATGGTTCTAAAATAAAGTCTCCTCTGTTCATTAAATGCAGGTTGGTGTCATCATGGATATCTAACTAAAATTCCTTTATGCGCCGA
The DNA here is from genome assembly GCF_000365185.1 of Nelumbo nucifera. Next base: position 1,031,841 of record NW_010729185.1, read on the forward strand.
TGAGGCACGAGGAAAAACCGTCTACCGACCAATGGATTTTTTTCCGTTGATTCCTGATTTCCACTGCAGAGCTATAAACATTCAAAGGTCAAAAACCCCCACTCTACACACCAATGCCCGCCTGTGAAATGGCATCAATTCCAAGCTGGCACCCACCCCAACTATACTTTAGGCCTAAAAATTCTAACCCTGGGCTGAACCGTCATTCTTCCTTTTCTTGTCTTTAGATTTTATATAGAAATTTCTGCACAATATTATTCATAGATAATATTCACACAACCAAGACCGAGAAAGAGTTTAACGAACTGTATCAATATGGACCAGAGGAACAAACATCACTTGTTAGACCAAACAACCTTGAGTGATAAAGAGACTGAGAGCTTCCTCAGACATGACTGACAGAGAGGAAATACACAGGCAATCAAAGATTCATAATACTACTGAGATGCTCAAAACTACACATTAAAGAAGCATCCATCCAGACCTACTGAACCGTTTCCCCATGATTTGCTACATACAACTCGTTTTACTTCTTTCCTCTAAGTTTCACACCAAGAGCCCGCTCTAGCTTGGCAATTATCTGTTGATTTGGGATGGCTTTTCCAGATTCATACTCTTGAATCACTTGGGGCTTCTCATTAATCATCTGCACGTAGAACCACAGAGCTCAATTTCATTTTCCCTTTTTTTCTATTTGAGGATACAAGCACAAAGAAGTCCAAAGAGGATACATGTGCACAATACACACAGAAAAATGTTCTTGCTACATACATACATACATACATGCATACATCCGTGTGTGTGTGTGCATATATATATATAGAGAGAGAGAGAGAGAGAGACCTGTGCAAGCTGGGCCTGGGTGAGTTTCTTGTCCATTCGAGCTTGCATGATGTTCTTCTTCAACTCAGTGGGTACACGCCCATCTACATCCAAAAAAAGATGCATTAAATTTAGGTCTGAAATACACGTTACCTCAGTAAAGATTTTGAGCAGGAAAAAAATTGCAGGACCACTCGAGGAGAACCTTATGTAGAATAAACATTAGCCAAAAGAGATAATGAAACAAAGAGTACCAATATAATTGACAAGGATAACGGATTGGAAAGTGGGTCAAAGTATTAGTTGACAAAGCCAACACGTTGGAAATGAGTTTCTAGTTACAAAAGTTCCAATGCTATGTGACCAAACTTCCATGCACCAAAGTCCATCAATATCAAGTATTTCCATTTAACTATTAATCGTTACCTACAAAACAATGGAAGCTTAATTGAACCATGGAACACCAAGTCCAATGTTGTCCTAAGCAAAGGCACATCAACTCACTGTATAACATCTAGTCCACCTTCCCCTAATCAAACAAAGCCTATGTCAACAGAACATTGAGTAGGGAGGAGTGGGAGTGTAAGCAAGAGCTGGAGTGCAACAGCAGCCCAGTAATAAATCTTTTAGGCTCCATTTTGGAAATACAAACATAGGGAGAACGAGTGAAAATTCTGCTTTACATCTGTTTTTCATGTTTGATTTTGTTTGTTTGCTTGGGAGCATAGTTTTAAAGGCACCAAGGCAAGGCAAGGCTATGTGACGGGGCGCCTTGTTGCCCAGGCGATGGATTTTTTTTAAGTAAAAACATGTATCCTATGGTAGTTCCCTAGGTTCAATAATCATATTTCCTTAATAAATATCCATAATAAAAGTATAAACTTCATGTTAAAGTATAGAAAATCAACATATTCATGAGAAGAAAGAAAAGAAAATTAAAAAAATATAGGGGCTGAACCCCTATTTCTGTGTTGTTTATGTTCTTCCTTGCGTATTGGTTCAGGTTTTGAAGTCTTTGAGGGTTCAATACAGCATTTAGCAATGTTTGTGTTGATTAAACCCTAACAAATAAGAAAATAATAAAAAGAAATTAGTATATAAACACACAATGAACATTTTAGTTTAAAAATGCCTATTTTATAATTATAACCTCAAAAAATTAAGAATATAAAAGTTTTTTATAACATGCTATAGAAAACTACTTGGCGATTAGGCAAGGCAAGCCTCCAAGGGCGCCTTGTCACCTAGGCGTCGCCTTGACAACTATGATTGGGAGTAAAGTTGGAATTAAAAATGATTTGGTCCTTGCCTTGCATGAGAAAATGAAAGTAGAAAGGTTGTTTGTTTGAGAGGAGTAAAATAGAGTCCCCACCATAGTTTTCAAGGTGCCAAGGCGAGATTAGTGAATGGTTATAGATCCCCACCATAATTAATCTTCTCAATTATGAGTTATTTGGGGGTACAAGACCACACCTTTGACAGAAAAGTCCCTGCAATGTTAGAAGACTGAAGGGCCTGAAAAAAAGAGGCACACGACTCCAAACAAGGAACATTTCCAAATTCTACTACCTGGAGAGGATTGATCCAAATAGGTTGACCCTAAAAGAGTAAAAAGTTCATCCAGAATTGCCATTTCTAACTCCCTTAGCCCTCTCCTAAGTCCCAAGTCCCATGAATTATTAATATAAAACAAAGAGGTTGCTTTTCTTGTATTCTCTGAAAGTGAATAAATAGAGGGGAATCTATCACTAAGGGCACTCTCCTCTACCCAAACATCTTCCCAGAACAACACTTTGTTTCCGGCATAGGCATCAAATTTGAAGGAATCATAAAGGCAAGCTACCACAAATTGCTTTCAAAGGAGAGCAATGAGAAGCCCTAGGATCGAGACCCACATCCCAACCATTGTCTACCAATCCGTGAATGCTCACTATAACGCTGTACCAGAATCTATACTGTTCCAACGGCAATCTCCGTAATCATATTCCCAACAAGGTTGTATTTCTTAACATGATACTTCCTATTCCTAAGCCTCCATCATCTCTACACCTAGAGACCATCTCCGACTTCACTAGGTGATCCTTCTTAGTGCCCCCTAGTACTCACAAGAAGCCCCTCGTGATCTTCTCTAACTGGATTTCCGCTTTCACTGGAATTCTGAAGGTAGAAAGTAAGTACACTAGTAAATTGGCCAGTGTTGACTTTATAAGGGTTATCCTGCCCCCCCCCAATGGAATGTAGTTTCTCTTCCAATTTGCCAGTCGTTTGGTGAATCTCTCAGAATAGTAACTTTCATTAATGAAACAATTAGAGTACGCTGTCAACCACCCAAGACAAGAGTGTTGACTCCAAGATTTAGATTCATCTCAACATTACAAAACTGCCCAAAGCAAATTATACCTGAAGGTCTCTTGCTTTGCCAAAGTATCAGTTAATCCATTTGCTGATCTCCATAGTCCACCTAAACAAAGCCAAACCTCCATTGCTATACAATTTATTTCCCTTTTTTAAGGTAAAAATAAACTTTCATTAAAGAAAGAAAAATCCTGAAAGGTGATAAGGTATCACCACTTACAACAGCATAAAAAAAATACAAAAAAACTTCAACCAATATTTTCCACATTACAAATTTGAAACCGCAACACTTCCACAAGCTTATCCCCCAGATCCTCCCTTGTTATTTGTCTAAATTCTGGTAATATCAATACCCTGTCTGCAACATATTTGGTGACAGCTTCCACAATTTTATCCACATTGTGCAATTTGTCTTCAAAAATTCTTCTGTTCCTTTTCTTCCATATATTCCAGCATATTGCAAATAGAATGCAACTCCAAATCACCTTTGCTTTCTTGCTTCCTCTTATCTCTGGCCATGAAGAGAAGATCTCAGCAGGAGAAACTCAATTATAGTCCCTAACTCCAAACATGGCAGCAAACAGCTTCCATAAAAATACAGATATCTTGCATGAGAAAAATAATGGCTAGCATCTTCCGCTTTTTCTTTGCACATGAAGCACATATTAGACAAGTTGAAGCCCCTGGATTTCAGATGATCCGCAGTAAGATATTATCCATCGCCACCAACCATCCGGATGCTTCAACCCTGGGAGGGATCGAATTCCCCCACACTCCAGCAATGTGACTTGAATCTAAAAGAACCGTACAGAGAGAAAGATAGCAAGACTTCACAGTAAACTTCCCATTTAAGCACTCCTTCCACCATAGTTCATCCCTTGAGTTGACTGAGCTGAAACTCTCACCTCCTCCAATTTCTCAAATAATGTAATGCATTCTTCAAACTCTCTATCTAACAAAGGTTTTCTGAATTTTGGGCACCAAACCAGTTGATCCCCTCTCCTTTCATAACACAGGCTGATAGAAACTTCAGGTTCAGTCAGCCTATATAGCCTTGGACACAGCTCATTCAATTTGCCCATCCCACTCCAATCATCCTACTAGAAAGCTTGTCAGATTTTTGAATTCCTGGTTGAACTTCATGATCCCTTTCCATACACTCACCCCATAAGAAGCCCTAATCTACCTTGTAAACTGTCCGTGTCCAAACCCCCGAGCTGTTTGACTGCAGCCACCCAATCTGTATTCATTATTTCATTTCCTCTCCCCTTTCAATGACCTCTTACACGTGTCACTCAACTAGTTGAAAAAAAAATTTGACAATGACCATATCTAGTTGCAATGAATCAATTATTTTATCATATATTAACATATATAAAGATGACATATGCATGGGAATCTATAACCAGTTCCAAATAAGAAAATCCCAGCCTCAATTAAACAAGTCTGCAACACTTAATTAACCAAGGGAAATGATTAACCAACAAAACAATATACACATATGACAAATGTTTAATATCAGAAAAAGGAGGGAGGATCTGTATAGAGTGACTATAGAAATAGACTATAGAGTAGAACTCACATGTAACCTCATAAACAAGGTTATTGATGGCATCTCTATTCAGCCACAAAACCAAGTTAAAAAAGATCATGGTTCAATGAGGGTAACCACCAGATGACATGGTGCTTTACGGTAATTAGATTGAAATCTACTTAACACCATCAGATAGAAATCTACTTATCACCATCCTTTACATGTGAGAAACCCTATTGATTTGCTACTTATATAAAACCATAAAATTCAACTTAACCATGGAATAGGCGATAGTGTAGGTGTGTGTATAAATAATTACATCATCCAGAATTCCCTACTTGTGGAATAACCAAAGAATTGGAAGCTGTATTTTTTGGGCCAGCCTTATTGGATAGATCCCTAGCCACACCTCGGATTGATTCCTAATCAAGGTGTGTTTGGTCTTGAAGAAAGAATTTAAGGCAGCCAGGCATCTTGATAACACCATGTTGTTTCCTGAATGACTACAATTTAATTAAGAGAGTAGCTCACAAGCATAGGGAATTTCAAAAGTTGGTGAAAAACACTTGTTTTTTTTCTTCCTATTTTGTAAAGATTATATTGAAGACCTAACACCTAAGCTGCATAGAAGAATGAGTCAGAAGTGAATAAATACTACAGCATATTCCAACTCTTTGACCCTTAACACAAAATACTTTTCCAGTAAGACCTCTTTCCACTATTTCAATGAAGCACTCATATTTTAATAAGAGATAAGTTGTCAATAGATTTGGTAATTGATAAGGAGGAGGTTCACTTCATTGGGCTCCCTAGGTGATAACTTAGTTGTGTTATGACATGCTAACCAGTCACTCCAACCACTTTGGCACAACAAGGACTTTGGACTTGATTGAATATTATGACATAGTATCCTCAATTATCCATAACAAATTAAGAAAAAATAAATTCCCTTTACGATAACTCAGATAAGAGTATGATCCATGTAAAAATACAAGCAATGCATTTTTTTGAAACACAAGGTAAAATTTTATTAATAAAAGGAAACACATGGTACAACAAATTCCTAGACATAGAATGACTAAGAAACACAAGCAATGCATATTCACCTTTACAATTTGAAAAACAACTGGCAAATAGCAGCTGCTAACCAACTGCAAGTCAAAAACAAATCAAATAATATATCATCTCAAGTATAACTCCTGCCCTAGATTTTACATAAGAACTTTCAAATTTCAGAGACATAACCAGTTCTATCAAAATGGAAACAACCACCACCTAAAAACAATTATCCTAACTCTATCATGCAAATTTAGAGCAAAAAGCACTCAAGTACTCACGAGCAAGATTTTCAGTCTCATCATCAAGCTTCCTTGTGTTGAGAGAAGTGCTACTAGAGGCAGCTCTGTTTGTCCCTGCATTGGCTGTAAGAAAATAACAAAGGAAAACAAGCATAAGCAGTGGAAGTAAAACATCCATCATTAATACTATGAACCATGCTCAAAGAAAATAAAATATATATAACTGCAAATGTCTAACAAGTGATCAAAATTGTCAGAGTTAGATAATAATAAACAGGAAGATTAATACATAGAAAGCCAATGAGCATTGCAGAAGGAATCATTTCAACTTAAAATAATAACTAGGGCACCTAATAATAATTACAAGAACAATAATGAGAGAACAAACCTAATTTGACAGTTGACAAGAGCAAGTGGCTCACCACTCTGCTGCATGTGTCTCAAAGATCAATATCAAAGGCATGAACATCAATTCATTTCCAAAAGTTGAAAGACAGTTTCAACAGCTAGGCTAATTGAATAGTATCAAGGACATAAGTACTACCTGGATCCATAACCATTGGCATGCCTCAAGGTTTATATGCCTCAAGGTTTCAGCCATATAACATTTCAAATTACTTTTCTTTAGGCATATTTTTTATGAATAACAGAAATTCATTAAAAATAATTAAAAATTACAAGATAGGGAGAGGTAAACTTTCTTAACTCTCCGCAGACAAAAACAAAAACTATTACAATTGAGCCCAAAACAACTGGTTCCTTCCCACCCCTTGTTTTGCTAAGACATCTCAGCAAAACCATTTGCTGCCCTTTTGACCCAGCACTTCCATATCTTGAGTCATCCACTTGAATCTCTTTTTCTCATTATTTAAAGTCCAAAAATCCTTTATCTTCCTTTTGCAACCACTCCAATACCAGCTCTGAATCATCTTCTACAATCATCTCTCTCACATTCAGATCTTTTTCCTTTTGCAATCCTTCCATGACAGCCATAACCTCAGCCCTTAGGGAGTCACCTATTCCAATTGGGCCTTAATATAGACCAATGAACTTACCTTCACTGTCCCTAAAACACCCCTCCAATACCAGATGGGCCTGCACCTGGATACCCTGCACTGTTCCCATCAAAGTTCAACTTGTAGTAATCAACCATTGGAGGAGACCAAGCAGGGCTTATATTAGGTTTGTGGCAATCAGAACTAGCCACTTCCATTTTTTCATGACATCACCTGTTGAGAAAACAGCAAACATCTTCATAGATTTTACCCAATGAACAACTCTCACTATAATGATTTCAATGACAGCTTCTCTACTTCTTTCCTTGTCTAAGAATGGTCTTGCATTTCTTTCTTTCCATATAGTCCAGCTCACAGCCACCCTTACACACCTCCAAAACACTCATTCCTTTTTCTTTGACCATCTCAAGTAAGTAGAAGCAAATAAGCTTTGCACATTAGCCGGGGGAGACCACCAACACCCAAAACAACTAAAGTTTGGAACCTTGATGAATCACCTTGGCATTTATCCTCTGGATACAAAACAAATAGCAACCTTTTGTTAAAGATAGGGATGTTCAGAATTTTTTACAGTACCTTGGCTCAATCATCCATAGGACCATAATGAGGTGGAAATGGAAGAAGATGCTGCCTATAGAATTAGAGTAAGGTGGTTGAAGTGGAGAGGTGAATCTAGTGTGTTGTGTGGCCAGCATATACCAATGAGACTAAAAGAAAATTTTTATGATACAGCTACAAAACCAGAATTGTTATATGGAACAAAGTGACAGTCAATTAAGAAACAACATGTTCAAAAAATGGTGTAGTTAATATAATGATGCTGAGTGTCAAAGAAAGAAAGTTATGATAAGAAATGAGCACATTAAAGAGGAATTAAGAGTAGTTCCAACCCTGACAAGATTAGGAAAAATCAACTGAGATAGTTCGGTCATGTTCATAAACAAACAATGACTGCACTAGTGAGATAGTTTATCACCCACTTTATGCAAACAGTCAACCCCCCTTCTCTCTCTCTCGTCTGACAATAAGAAACCCCTGCTTCCACTGCACCAGTCTTATCCAACAGTGTATATATATGCTCATCGACTACAGTATCCCCCTTTTATTATCAAATAAAGATCCCCTTCTGCTACATCCATCCACCATTAAGGATTGATCAACCCCTTCAACCCTCCCGTTTGTACTATCATCAATAACCCTAGTTAAAAATACACTTTTCTCTAGACAAAGAAAGGAAAACAGCACTTAACATACAACATATTACAGAATGCTCAACCGCACGTATGAATCATGAGGAACTCAAAGATTAAAATATGTACCATATCCATGTCTGAATATGTGATGCAGTTCTGGTAAAATGTATCATTGGCTCATCGCAACTAAATCCTTTCAATTTTCATTGTTTCCTTTTGCATTAAACAGATTTCTTTTTTTTTCATTATTTCCGCAATCCACCTCTTATACCTTGGTATTAGTATTGATCAAATACGAACGTTGCAAACAGAAGCTCACAAACGTCACATTAGAAGAACAAGATAATTTCAATCATCATTCCTAGACAGATAAGTCTAGTATTCCATAAATACTTGGCTATAAGCTTCAAAATCCATAAAAAATCGGAAATAACAGAAACTCTATCAATAGATCAAGATAAATAATGAAGGTGCGATGGATAATCAAAAGTCTCTTAATAATTCGTTTTTCTTGACACAGACCCATTCATTCATCAAACCACACTGCAGCTCAACAACATCAATAGTAAAAGAAATCAAGACAGAAAAAAACTCAGCAATCAACAAAAAAAAAACCCTAGGGACGTATATTGAGAGGGAGATAGAGAGAAAGAGGGAACAGGAGGAGTAAACCCTAATCCGGGGAAAGGAGAGGAGAAAGCGTACACTTCTTAACGGTTTCGATATCGGCGCCCATGCGACGGGCGGCGTTAACGGCCTTCTCGTCTTTCTTAGCGGCGGCGGTTGGAGCCTTCTTCCGGATGACGACCGGCTCCCAGTCCTGCGTCAATGGACCAACTCCTGCCATTTTCTCTCTACTGCTTTCTTTCCTTGACAAACGATTTCCTTCACCTTCTTAGGGGTTTTTCTTGTTTCGACCGACGCTCGGAGCAACTTTCTTCTACGTCTGCGTGTGATAGAGGGTTTTTAACGATGGAAGAAGCTTGTCTCGTTTCTAGGGGTGCAACTTGGGCGGGCCCACTCGAGCCCGAAGCGGCCCAACCCGAAATTTTACACGGAACGGACTTGGATTTTCGGTCTACGAGCTGGATTCGGGCCTATGAAGTCGAGTATTTTTTTCGGGTCGAGCTCGGGCCTAGTCCTTAGGTAATTCGAACCCGGCCCAAGCCCAGCCCAATTATATATATATATAAGTGTTGCGTACATATTTATAAATATATGAAAATATATTTGTATAAATATATTTATATATGTTAATTTTAGAGTGGATTTATTGATCAATCTGAGCCTGGCCTGGGTTCAAACCTAATTTAAATGCATCAAATTATAGGACAAGTTAGTTCGAATTGAAAAAATTGGACTTGACCTCGGGTTCGGGCCTTAAACCCAAATTTTAGGATCGGACTTAGGTTGATCATAAACTCGACCCAACCCACCCGATTTACACCCCTACTCCTTTCTCTAAAATAATAGGGAATTCTTTTAAACTACCCGTAAGGTCTGAAATGGATTTACACAATACCCCTTTGCAATTGACATGGCCGTTAAACAGTGACGGAAAAGAGGAAATGCCAAATTTACAGCTAAATTAGAAAAAAAAAATGACAAAAAATAATAAAATATACGAACAACTCAGTTTGACCATGGTGAACAGCGCCATAGCTCTCCGTCCAGCTGAAACCCCAAACCCATGTTTTCCGTCCAGCTGCGACGTCCAACGGTTGTGCGCTGTTGAAAGACAAAGTTATTGGCTACTGGTAAGCAAGTGAACATCTACTCTATTTTTCAAAGTTGATGATAATGTTAAAACCCTACTATTCTCTTTATTTTATTTTTCCAATGTTTGGCAGTGGCATTAGAGACAAAAATACTTGTTTATTGAAGAAATTGTTCTCAAGTTTCGAGGTGTGCACAAAGTAATGTTTCCTTCTTGTTATTGTTGCGTTTATGGGGTATCATTTGGTAAGGCTATAATTTGCGCCGGGTTGGCCCTAACCCAACCCAAAAAATTCGGATTGGATTAGGTTGGGTTGAAGCAAAGGTTAGGGTTAGAGTTGAAATTCGAACCCAATTTTATTTTGGGTTGGGTTAGCATTGACCAACCCAACTATATAGTACATGTCATATATAAATATATGTTATATATGATATATCATACATTAATTTGTTTAGATTTATGATAGTTGTATATTCCCCACCATATATTATTATGTATTTCTTTTAAGATAACCGCTTCTCTTAATTCTAATCGGAAAAACTAAAATCTTAATAACATATTTTATGTTTTTGGAATATTTTATTCTTCATTTTCTCTCTATTATTTGTATATTCCCCACCATACATGAATTTGTCGCCCATTGCTTGCAGCCCATAAATGATCTATCAAAAATCATAACTTATAATAAAACTATAGTCATCTCAAACACTTATTTTTCTGAATTTTATATTAAAAGAACTAATAAAAACATTAACAAATAAATACTAATAAAACATAGGATTAATATATGTAGTGAAATTGAATTAAGAAGAAAAGAAAAGAAGCTAGGTAATATACAATTATATGTTTTTTTTCTAATATTTTGGTTGTCTTGAATGGTTAATGCATATTAGACTAATCATGGTTTATGGTACACGATCTGGTCGCTCCTAGTTGGATGGAAGCTCAGATGTCGGTTTGCTTGTCGAACTGCAAGAGAACACAATCAGAGGACCCGGGGTGACTTACCTAGTGTGGGAAGTCTGATGCTTAAGTTAGCAAAGAGTGTAATGCAAGTTAAAGAGCTTTATAAGCAAGAGAGCTAAAGAGCTATTATCACATGTACCTTGTAAAGTTGGAGGTGAGGCCCTTATAAAGGTGATTTGCCGTAGGCCTCACAAAACACATCCAAGATCCCCCCGCCCATGCTACCCAGAGTCCATTTTGCACCCAGAGATGGACTTCATGCGAACCGATAAGTCTTATCGAGTTTGTCCAATCCGGGTGGGATAAGGATAAGGCTTGCGGATGTGCGGCGTGATCTCGGAAAGGTTGGAGATAGTTGGCTAGCTTCTAGAAGTGGGATATGTGGCACCTCGGCAGGTCAGGTCACCACAAGTTGTTTGGACCTTAGTCTTGGCCGAGGTGCCCGAAGTACCCAAGCTGACCTAGCTTGCTGAGGTGGGCGGAAATATTGAGTTATCGTCTAGTCATCAAGTCGTTCTACGTGTCCACATGCTAACAAATCGAGCCAAATTACTCCTGATCAATGATTATCTATGTATGCTAGGAATGTAGGGGTTATACGGTCGGGGCCATATGAGTATCAAACTTGATGGAGTGATTTAGTAAACAGTGTGACAAGAATGAATGCCAGAACATGGACAAGCAGTGTATGGGATGTTAGTGGCATCCCACGTGCAGATGTAGCTATGTTGACATTCATTAGGGACAGACTTGATGACTTTTGTACTAAGGCATTCCATGGGAGACTTACATGAAGGTGTATAGCCACTTTGTGTGTGGTATACCATATGATAAGTATTGACCACAAGTAGATGGTCACCAAATCAAAACTCCTTTGGTGAAAAGAAGACCTGGCTGACCACTAGTACCCCATTCCATGTACCCTATTCCATAATAAGACAAGGCATTCATTGTGCAATGGGTATTCTCATAATAGGAGGAATTGTCGTTCTCCTCCCCAACCCACACTACAACAACTTCAAGAACATATTCGAGTTTGTTTAATATGAAATCTTATGTCTTATATATATATATATAACGGAATCTTACTGTTTTAGTATTGTCGTTAGCATTATATCAATGAATTGCACGTGTGAACAATGCATGAGAAACAAACCTCTTTTCCTCTGTTTGCAACTTTGCATGTATAGTATATAACGCGTGTCACTCTATTTCTCCACTTCTTTCCTCAGTGCTCACCTCTCTCTCTCTCTCCTGATTTCAGAACTAAAGTCAATTAGCCGCTACTTCTGTTCTTCGACTACTCGCCAGTCGCCACCATCAACACTGCCATAGGACCATTCTATAGATATTGAAACCCTAGCCCCAACCTGAACTGCTCGAGGTCGAGGGCTCGCTTTCGCCATGGTGAGATCAAGAGATCGATCCCAGCTGTTTCTTATCCTCCTCTCTGCCATGATTTTAGCCTCCATCTCCTTGCATGATACACACGTATCCCCATTCTCTCCTTTCTTCCCACTCTCCCCATCTTGTCTATCTATTTTTCCACCGCTGCTTCTCTTCATTTCTCTCCCTCTTTTTCTTTATCCATCCTTCCTCTCCCTCGTCTGAGAATTCATGGAAGCTGCTCTAGAGCCTTCAGCCTCTACTTTCCTTCTTTTTAATGGCGTGTTTGGTGACTTATTATTTGAATGGGGTTTATCTCCATAGTGAAAACGGTAACGGCAATGCTTTCGTCTCAGAGGTGAAGGACTGAATTCCTTATATCTCAGATGTCTTGAATCACATTTTCTTGATTTCATTTTATTACTTTTATCATGCAATGCTTTGGTCTTCCTAGACCTTATCTTTAGCCATGGAGAAGGAGCGATTGGACGAGTTTTCTCCTCGAGAAGTTCTGGAGAACTGCCTCCGGAGCTTAGAATCTGAAATAGGTTCATCCAAAGCCAGTAGATCGGATTCTGATTCTCGACCCAATCGCAGAGCCGTCTCCCATTGACAGGAATTCGTTCAGCTGATAAAAACTCGAACAATAAAGCGATTATACACCTTCCCTCATTTTGGAGTTCCAAAGGTTTCAAAAAGGAAAAGCAGAAACAGACTCTCTGAATCAAGTCTTGCTTTTAGAGGCAGAGCTCTTAAATCCACCCCACGACTGCTCTTGTTTTTTGGCTTTCGCAACCGCGCCAAATGCCTTTGTCTAAACTTCGGGTTTGTGTTAGTTAAGATTTTAACACGAAGAGAATGCTACTTGGTTTAGCAGGGTGGCTTTCATTTCTTTTATATATCTTGCTTTGTAGTTTTGGTTCTATCGAACAGAATTAAAATAGACACGGTTTAATTAACCAAAGGATAATTCTTTATGGACTTAAACTTGCCACTTATTTTCTTTTGTTTTTTTTTCATCAGCTCCACTTATTTTTTCTTTTTAATTGCATGTTAATGTTAATCCTACAACTTCTCATTGTCTGCAACTTTATCTAATTTGGTAAGGAGACCCAACGTTTAGGTACACCATTACGTGCTGTGACAGGATATCACTCTTCTTTTTTGTGTAAATATGCAGAGCATGTCTGGTCACACAAGTCCAGTTGAATGTGTAGCTTTTGATTCAACGGAGGTTTTGGTGGTTACAGGAGCTTCTACTGGTGCAATAAAGCTGTGGGATTTAAGGGAAGCAAAGAGTAAGTAATATTCTTTTCACTCCAATGATTGTTTTAAGTTGAAAAACACTTGCTAAACAGTTGGTGGCACAACTTGTTAAGTAGTTTAAGTACCAAGATATGGCACTTGAAAATTGGAACTCATGACACATGCACCGTAATGGAATGCATAAGTTAATGACTCAAGGAAGCACCTGAAAATAATCCTGTTGTTTGGTCTCAGTTGGGCTTGGGAACCTAATTGCTTGCATCCCAAGTCTGACTCATTAATTTTGTTGATCAGGACCTTCACATAGCAATTCCTTTACTTTTTAAACTAAAGCTTGTATTTGGAGAATTTTTGGCATTTTCTAATTTGTTTTATGATTCTTGTTGAAGTGTAGTCGTTCACACCCTTACCGGACACAGAATCAATTGCACTGCCATTGAATTCCTTCCATTTGGTTAGTTCTTTGCATTTGGTTCTTATGAATGCTAATCTAAAGATCTGGGACATTAGAAAGAAGGGATGCATCCACACATACAAGGGCCATACTCGAGGAATTAGTACCATTAGATTCACTCCTGATGGCCGCTGAGTTGTTTCTGGTGGACTAGATGATGTTGTGAAGGTAACCATAAAGCCATTGATATACCCCTCTCCCTCCCCCCAACCCCCCAAAAATAAATAAATAAATAAAACTATAAATAACAGGTATGGGATCTAACAGCTCGAAAGCTTCTACATTTACTTTCCACGAAGGACAAATTACCTGCATAGATTTTCACCCCCTTGAGTGCCTRCTAGCCACAGGTGAGTATGGCTTTTATGTTATCTCTGTGACATATGCATATGTGTATATTATGTTTTCTTATTCTGTTTGAGATGCCAAGACTTGATACATATCCATAGTTTAGTGATCACCTTACTTATCATATCGAATGCATTTCCGTTTATAAAATTTTATGCACATTTATCGATTTGGTTTTCAAGAAGTGAACTGGCAATTAGTGTAAGACAGTTTTGTATGCCCTTAGCTCCAATCAGTTTGATATACTTATGACATTTATTGTAAATGAATAAAGTGCATATTTGATTCATGTTATGTGGTGTGTTTCTGTATAATACCCTTAAAATCGGACACTTATGAGATGTGTGTTGGTTTAGAACGTTCACAGCTAGTGGGTTGGTCTGGGGAGACCTATCCTGATAAGGCTAACATTGATGTACCGCCAAATCAGTTGGGGTGGCCTTTCTCTGCCACCAAGGTGAGACCCGAGGTACATGCAGTGTGGGATCAACTTGAGACCTTGAACCGGACCAGAATTCCAGTATTGCCCTGGACCTTGGCGATTAGTGGAAAAAACTGGAATGTTACACCTGACCCCTAGACTTGATTATGGTACCGCACTAGGTGGCGGATTGGGCCATCTTTGATATGCCAATCAGTGAGGCCCTTAGAGGGGGTCAGAACCTGGGTATGTTGAGATGGTTCATGAACCCATCTGAGTGGGTGATCATAGTAACAGGATAGACGTTTTTCGAACAAAGGTAATGATCGGGGAAATGCACTCTCTCTGATGGAAACCAAAACTGCCGGCAGTTGATTTCAATCGTTGAAATTTTGTTTTGCAAAATATATTTATATAATATATATATAGGTTTCTAAAAATTGTTTGCAAAAGGTTTTAATCCCCGGGGTCCGTGTAAGAGGAGAGTGCAGCACTGTACCTTGCAGTCAGGGGAGAAGTCCTCCCTTGTCGGGCAGTGTTTGATTATTATGGGCTGAGAGGTTAAGTGTAAGGCCATTGAGGGTTAAACATGATGGACTAATCTTGCATCTGCCCACAATCCTTGGGTGTTACAAGGTGGCTTGGCCTAAGGACCACTTAGTGTAAGTGTTAGGCCCACAGAGTCCATATGATGGGCTCAAGGGGTTCATTGGGCTTTCTAGTGAATTCGGCTAGGCCTTGTGATAAAGGTTGGGCCGAACCCTTGTGGCTGATGTGTAGATCAATGTTTGGGTCCCACGCCATACAGAGAAAGCCCAACTGGGCAGCAATTTGAAAGGCTTAAGTGAGCACATACACTTACCAGGCCAAAAGCCCAATACGAGCTGGGCTAATTAGATTAGCCTGAATGGGGGGAATATGAGATATGGACCAACCTTAAAGGATGAGGGAAAGTCCCTATCCACTCAATAAGAGTCCAGATTTGAATATGATTCAAAACTGGAAACTCCTAATCAAATTAAGAGGGTTGATCATGACCTGCAGATTAGATAAGGACTCTACCTTATCACTTAAGGGGATCAACATCTCCTAATAGGATTAGGATCTGATCCCTTTAGGGTTATAAAAGGAGGAGGGGGCGGCAGCCTCAAACACACACACACTCATATGAGATTCAGATACAACAGAGAAGAGAGAAATCAGCATACAGTGAGACTGTGCCAATTTCTCCCTGCCGCCTCCTTCCTGCCACCGCCGCCATTAGCAGTTCGTCTCCACTCACGTGGGAGTCATCAAGAAGCGTTCTTGATTTCAGTTCTTTGTGAAAGAATTGAAAAGAAGTCGTGCTTACCTGTCGTCTAGTGGGTTCTTGCGAAGGATCCAGTTCTTGTGAAGAATGTTGTTGATTCTACTCCGTCCTACATTACGCCATCTTCAGTGGGAGCAGTCTTTAGAGATTTTTCTGGGCATGAACACCTTCGTTGGGGGATACTAATTCTCCGTATCAGGTATTTCCCTCTCATACTGTTTTGTTCAGATCTGGTTCGGTTCTTGTTTCAAGATTGATCATTGAAAATTAATTTTCTAAAATAGGAAATGCGATTCCCAGTTGTAGGAAGGAAAGAAATTTTTGAAATTCGCCCATTCTATTCCACATAATTCGGGCGTCCATACGATGGATCTTTCCATTCCTTCAATTAGGCTTCTTATGAACTTAGGAATCTCCTTCTATATTGAGATGGTTGTCTGTTTACAGAAAGATCTATGCACCTACAAATAGACTGTAGATGTATAAAACATAACCTCTTATAATTATAAAGATTTGAAAAGTTAAAAACTATGTAAGATATCTTTGATGAACAGCTCATTATTTGTTTTGATTGGTTTTGTTCTATAATTTCATTATCTAAAACATTAAATGATAGGTTGTATCTCCGCATTATGCTCTATAGATTGCAGGGAGAGAGAGAGAGAGAGAGTAATTAAATAGTCATAGACAATAAGGAAGAAGATGGGATTGAGCTTTTTCTTTCTTTTGGTGTTAGAAGAGAAGATGAAGAAATTACATACCTATCTGAGAATGGCTTTTACAAATAAGCAACAACATTATAGAAAAATAAATCTATCAAAATTTCAAGCATTAATTAATTCAATTCAATTAATGCTTCTACTCCTTAATAAATTCATGGCATAACCAACTTCTCATATTTCTTCCTTCTCGTATTGAATCTGGATAAATTTATTCTCCTTGCCTATCACTCTCTCTAACATGATTAATTGTTTATCTTGCAGGCCTATGAAATTAGATCTACTAAACAATCATTGAATGGTTACCTGGTTCTTTCTTCTCCCTCACACATTTTCTAAATACATTTTCACAGGGATTTCATTTATTACCTTGTAAATTCTTGTCTTAAAATCTTTGAATATTTCATTTTTTTGGCTTTCTATTTGTCATTTATCTGGCTGCTTCAAACAACAAATATAAAATTATAAATATTCCCTCAACTCATTCCATCTGTGTAGGCCTTATCCCTCAGCTTCTCTGTCTTCTACTATGAGATTACGAATGCCCCAAAAAGGTAATTTCAGAGGAAAAGTTACATTGTTCTGTTATTTAAGGCTTCTTATTTGTATTGCCTTTTGTCTTCTGGACTCATTCATTGGGTTTCTTTATATTATAGAAGGTTAAGTTCAGAGGAAAAGTTATTTTATGTTGGATAATATCCTTATTCTTCTTAGAATTGTATCTATGCTTTTTCCTAGCCTGCTGTGTTATGTTATTTTTTGGAAACATAAGTGGAGCTTAGAAGAGAGTTTTTTTTTAGTTGGAAATTAATCTAATATGGATGAAGTTAATTTAATATGATATTTATTGATACAAAATTTGTGTTTTCTATTTGGCTTTTAATCATCTACAAAAAAATGTCGGGCCCCAAAATTTCTATATCTTTTTTTAATTTTTCAACACAAAATAATTTATGTCCTTTATTTTATGCAGGAGAACAACTTGCACCTGGGAATTGTTGCTAGCAATAGATTGGTGGAGCCATGGAAGAAGGGATCCAATAGTCTAGGTCAAGTGTGGGATTGAGAAAGTGAAATACCATGTACCCAAGCAAAAAATGGTCAACCAGATGGGCAAACATTAATTTTGAAATCATTGGAGTTATTCATTATTCAGTTAGACATCACATCTCCTAATTGGAAACCTTTCTTCTTTTTCCACTAAACAATCTTCTTTATCCTTCAGAAATTTGTATTGAACTTATTAAAGGAACACCTCTTTATATATAAACTAATTTCTCTTTATTCTGTATTGTTTCTATTACTGAGAATCAAGAACTGGGATTGCCTAAAGATGTAATTGCTATTTGCTATTAATTTTCTTCATTTTTTACTCTTTCAATTATTCAGTATTATTCGCCCGTGCTTGCACGGGCGCTCCTTGCTAGTTTATGTATTAAGGGGAAGCGAGTTATAACTAATTGATGTATAATGCAAAGGCCTGCGCAATTAGTCATAGTGGTAAGGAAAAAGGTATTATCTTCAAGGAGGGTGGGTGCATCTCATAAACAAGTCAATAGCACACATCAAGTGGGGTTTTCATCTGGGGCTACTTATGGTTGGTTTGGGATTAGATCTAGAGGTAGGGTTGGAATTCCAATGAGGGAGGAGAAAATAGAGGGAGGAATCCCATTCAAGTTCATGCAATTAGTTCACTCCAGCCCCATTCAATTAAAATCTAGCCCTAGCCCCATCTACAAGGGATGTTGGCTCCTCCTTTAGATTAGCCTATGTAAGTTGGTTATTTCCTTTTTTGTCTTTTTTTTTTTTTTACAATTTAGAGACTACATGTGAGCCAATGTGATAAGATTTCTAAAATCTATGCAGGTTAAAAGACAATGCAACTAGAGATTAGATACTCCCAATCATGACCATAGTCTCTCAGAGTAACAAACATGACTCTCTTAAGCTTTCAACTAGTTTTTGTCAAGTTTAGACACTATTTGGGGGGTTTTTTAAGGGACATGTCCAACACTTATTTTGGACTAATGGACAGTCCCATGATCTCAAACTCCCAAACATGACTCCCCCAAGTATAGTGACATCTTCTTGATTTTTTCTTGTTTTGAATAGCTAATAGTACCATGTATAGAAGCTATAGTGATACTCATTGTTGACAGTCACAAGTATAGAATCTTTTTGTTTTAGCATAGCTGATACTCACATGTATATCATAGGTATAACAGCTTCTACTTTTTTTGAGAACTACTGATAATCCAACATATATTTATACTCAAGGTTGACAATCACAAATATACAACCTTTTTTTTTGGAATAGATGACACACCTATGTTCATTTTTTTTACTTACCTATGTTTTGTGTGGATGAGAACATGCTTAATGTACACGAGTGATTGACAAATAGGTTGTGTAGGCATCGGAACACTAGCATGTACATGAGTGAATGATAAATGCTTGTTACAGCTTCATACTGCCAAGGACTAATTCGGGTTTTTTACATATTATTTGTAGAACTGACTAGGGGGTTTATAGGCTCAATATTTGATTGGTACAAATGTTGAGTGTATGGAACCCCATTCAATTCTTATTAGAGTTAAGTTTTAGTAAGGAATGTACTCATGGGTAGATTAGTAATAGAGATCTCAGTTCATGAGAACTTCATAGTATTTTGTATGGTTATTGTTAGATAGTTTAGATTAAGAGAACCTCAACCAGTGTACTCATGGATTGGTGGTTACTAGAGAATTCAGTTTATGAAAACTTCATATTAGGTTGTGTGGTTATTATTAGATAGTTTAGGTTAAGAGAACCTCAATCTTTGCATGACTTTAGTTTATGATGGTCCTTTCATGCCCCACTCTATACCATTATGAAAACTTCAATCAATTTATGAGAACAATAGTTTTAACAGGGAGTGAGACCCTTATGAGAGTGACCTTTATCATACCTTCATTTTATTAGAACTTTAGTTTATGAGAACCTCAATAGAAATTCAGTTCATGAGAACTTCAGTTTATGTGAACCTTAGTTTAGGAGAAACTCAGTTTATTAGAACCTTAGTTTAAGAGAAGTTCAGTTTGTGGGAAATTCAGTCTATGGGAAACTTCAATCTATGAGAAGCTCAATTTATGAGAAATTCAATTCATGGGAAATTCAGTGTTTGAGAACTCAAGTAATTAAGTCTATGGGAAATTCAATTTTTGAGGACTAAAGTAATTAAGTTTATGGGAAATTCAGTTTAGCAGTTTACGTTTGCATCACTTACAAGCTATCCACTTTACCTCCCATTTCCTCAGGTGTACCTTATATAACAATGATATGGCCTCTACCTTAGGGCTTGCAAGAACTAAATAAGAAATAATTACTTGAGATGAGTGTGACACAGATTGGGCAGGTGCAACATCAGATTGGGTTTTATATCGCTAGTGAACGGTGGATCGGATGATATGCTTTGCCTGTGGGCAGCTATTCCGGTAGAAATCATATTTGAGGAAAGGTTAATCGATGAAGGGAAATTCCTTTGCTTTGGGATTAAAGACTCGAGGGTGATGATACCAACTGAATGCATGCAATGAGGAACAATTGGTCAGGTCCAACTCTGGACCAGATGAGATGTGTGAAAGAACATCGTGATTTCTTAGAGAATGAGTTTTGTCCACTTAGAGAGAAAATTAGTTCTGTTCAACAGAGAAGACAATGAATATAGCAAAGTGTAAAAAAAAGTAAGATGATTTCTTAAATTAAAGAAAAATGGTAAAATAAATTAGAAAATGCTAGTTTTGGCATTTAAAAAACTTTAAACCACTGAATGAGAATCTTTTCAAAATTTATTGATGGAATGCTAACAGAGGGAGTTCTTTGTCTAAGGGCTAAAGTTTAGGGGGTTTTTGTTGTAAATTAAAGTATAGGGGTCTTTGTCACTAACCCCATATTACAAGGGGGGTCTTTGTCACTGACCCATAATATAAGGGGGGTTTTTGTAATTTATCCAAAATAATAATAACCTAACTGGGTCAAGCCAAACATCAGCCAAAAATTTCAAAAAAAAAAAAACAAAAATATAATAAATCCCTGAACCTACCCCCCGTTCCTAATTAAATTCTGCCATGTCAAGATAGAGAGAGCCAACAAGGTAAGAGAGAACGAGGGATTTAATATCTAAGGGGAGTGGGGAGGAGAGATATTCCAAAAGTTGACCCAGAGAGAGAGAGAGAGAGAGAGATTTAAGAATGATATTATTAGAAATAGGGCTGTCAAAAGTAGGGGTGGCCATGAGTCAAGCTCTTCACAAGCTATTCGGGCTCGGCTCAGCTCGGTTTTAACCAAGCTTCGAGTCGAGTTCGAGCCCAATTTATAGGCTCGTTTATTAATCGAGTCGAGCTCGAATAGCTACATAATAATAATAAATTATAGAAAATAATATATACTAAAAATATTATACATATAAAATTTTTATTTTTATATATAATAATAACTAATTATTATAATTCTTAATTTTTTTAATATCAAATAAAAAATATTTTATATATATATATATATATATTTTTTATTTTTATAAAACATTTTTCTCAAATCGAGCTTGAGTCAAACCGAGCTCGAGCTTATGAGCTTTTGACTCAAATCGAGCTCGAGCTCAAGGTTCTAACTCGAGCCTTGTACTGCCTTGGTGAGGCTCGAATCCACCCCTATGTCAAAGAACTACAAAAGTATGAAATCCAATCTAACATACGATCTGATTATCTCAGATATGGATTATCTAGTTACATGATCTGATCTGATCATATTTCACCCTATCGTATCTGATTAAAATCAGAAAACGATTTCATTATAATATATAAAATTTATACTCTATACAAATTTACATATAACAAATTCAATATTTCATATTTAATTTTTTATTATACTAGTAAAAAAAGTAGTTAACTTTTTACTTTTTTCTATATTTTAGAAAATGAGGTGGAGTCGGATTAAATCTGAATCTTGTTTGTAAACAGTCTTAATTACAAAGAGTAATAATGGACTTTGTTAGAAAAAATTAAGACATGAAATGGTTTTTATTGTAACTTTTTATGTTTTTAATAACTAAATTCAAAATTAAATAACCACGTGTGAGATATGGGAGGAGAAGGTTTATATTTTTTTTGATAGAGATGAAAGGAATTAAAAGGCAGAAAGACGATTGGTTAAAAAGCCACATGCATGCTTCAAATAAACAAATAAAAGCCAAGTTAATATCATTAAAATGAGAGCTCGAATAGGTTGTTTGATGCAATGATGCCCCAGGTTATATGAGCATCGAATTGTCCTGCTATGATATCAGAATAGCATGATAACTAAAAATTTTAGGCTATGTTTGGTTTGAAGGAAAATGTAAGGAAAGGTAGGGAAACTTTTACAATCCTTGTATTGGTTTCTTTGTCTTTCTCTTTCTTTCCCTACCTTTTTTTTCAAACCAAACATAGCCTTAGGGTCTGCTTTGTTTGTGGGAATAGGGGTTCAGAATTGGAATTGGAATTGGAATGGTCCATTACGATTCCAACTGTTTGGTTGGGTGGAATCGAATATCCCATTCCCAATCCTAGTGGAATGGCATTCCCCCATTTGAAGGAATGGCCATTCCTTCCCCCTCCCATGGGAATGAGAATCTATTCCATCCAATTCTGATTCCAATTCCAACTCTAGTCTGAACTAGACAGGTAAAAGAAATAGGCCATTCTAACTCTGACTGTGAACCAAATGGATCCTTATAACCAATCAACCTGTATCATAAAAGTGATAACCAATCAAATGGGTTGAGAGGGGTGTTTGGTCAAAGCTATTCCTGTGCCTTTCCATCAGCATCAGAGGTTTATCCGTAAATTTAGATATGTGGTGATAGAGTCTCATTGTATCTAAATACTTCATGCGTGCAAGTACAAAAGAGGAACCAATTGGAAATTTGTTAATAGATTGATTAAAGTACCGTAACGTAATAACAAACATATCATTCACAAGTCATTAGGATTCATCAGAAAATTAAATTGTTTTCCTTGTTTCCACAATTTTAAGGATAGTGATTAAGGAAAAGGGTTGACTAATTGGGTGATGACCACCTTTTGGATGTGACCTCTCCGATCATCAGATTCCGAAACCGTTTTATGGGCTTTATGTTCACTCTCCAGCCCACATCATACCATACCTTTTTTATGGCCTATATGTTCATGTAAGCATCCAGTATCTTTGCCATTTTCTTTTTATCTTAGGGGCCGTTTAGCATGTCTTTTTAGGAAGATCTTCTAATAGTTCTGACAGTTAAAAGATGTATTGAACTTTTGCATGAAGATTTGAGTAGCCCGAAGCTAGTTTGGCTACCATGCGTCTTTCCGTGCATCTTTCCGTATCTTTCAATGCGAGAATAAAATGAGAAAGACACAAAAAGCTCCATTTAAAACTTCCCAAAATCAATCCAAAATGGGCAAAGTCTGTCCAACTTGTAAACAGCCAAAAGACTGCACAGAAAAATGCGCCAAACATGGCCTTATATACTGCAACCCGATAAGGGTTTTGAGTCTTTCGGCTTTTGACACTTGCATGGGCTTTTTGGATAGATCTAGCCTTTTGAAGATGATTTTGTGCAACATGTGGGCCCAATTTGGGCGCCCATCAAGCTGTCATGTAGAAAAATTTCAGAAAGTTCCCTAGGAGATATTTTATGATGTCTAATTCCTTCTAACTTACATAAACTCTTGCAAACATAACAGATACATAAACTGTTGATTACTTGGTCCAATGAACTGAACCAATTTTCTATTTCCTGCTTGCAGTTGAAGGGACTGCTTATTTATGGCGTTTGGTGGAAGTTGCTTGCAAGAAAAATGGAAATACAAAAAAAGAAATAAAAAAAAATCTAACCACCTATAAATCATTGCCTGGCATATTAAATAACAGATTAAGCCACATAATTAAAAATTGCTCTAATTACTCAAACCCTAAGGCTACGTTTGGTTTAATAGAAAAACAGAAAGTTAAGGGGGAAGTTCATAAGGAATTTCATGCAAATCTTTAGGAACTTCCCCTTATTTTTCTGTTAATTTCTCCCTTATTTTCTATCAAACCAAACAAGATATATAAGCTATTAGAATAGCCCGGCCGTGGCTTGTCTATCAGTCTTTATTTTGGTAATCCACTTTGCCTTCTCTTGGAAAGACTAGTAGTATCTTTTTATAAAAACAAGAGGAGGACTATTATATACATGAAATATATATGGAAGACTGAAAGCAAATTTCTAATATGAAAGCTAACTGATGACAATTTTGTTCTTGTGATGTTTATCTAAGAAAGCTCTTTATTATTTGATCCCTAGTATTTAATTAATTCTAATTAAAAACATTATTAAATTTACAGAACTATTTTATTTAACAATAGAGGAAGTATTCATGCACTAGATGTTTCGTGCTAGAAGGCTATAATGTATTACAAAAGTTACAACATTCTTTCTCTCTCTCTCTAGATCTCCTTCTTCTATTTATATATGGCAGTTAGCAGCATAGAAGAACAACAACAATAATAATACCATAAAGACTACTACATCATTGATTTTTCTGTACAAGGGTGCAACTGCAATGGAGGGCCTGAAAACTAAGTTGATAGTTATATGCATCTTAAGGGTCTTGTCCATGTGCAACCAGAGTTTAGGCATCCCTGGTGAATACTCCATCATGGGTTACGATTTTGTGGGATATGATCTTGATGACATAGAAGAGGGAGTTGCGTTAATCTTCGAACGATGGACAGAGAAACATGGCAAGGTCTATACAAGCACAGAAGAGAAGGATAGGAGATTCAAGATCTTTCAGAGCAACCTAGCCTACATCATCAACTGGAACTCCAAGAGAAGTCCAACTGATCACACTATGGGACTCAACCAATTTTCAGACATGAGTTTCGAGGAGTTCAGTAATGTTCGTCTTTCCAGTGTCAATCCCACAGAGAGCCTGTTGGAGACTATTTCAAAGGGAGTGAAGACGACATGTACACATCCATCATCGTTTGATTGGAGGAGCCAGGGAGTTGTAACCCCAGTTAAAAATCAAGGAGCTTGCGGTAAGCATCTTGATATATATAAGTGCCATTTAATTCTGTTATTTGCAAATAACATTTGGTTTTGATTAGTTTTCAATCTTTGAATATTGGTAGGGAGTTGTTGGGCATTCTCTGCAACGGGAGCCATTGAGGGAATAAATGCCATAGTCACAGGAAATCTTACAAGCCTCTCAGAACAAGAACTCGTGGACTGTGACAAAACCAGCTATGGTTGTAATGGAGGTTGGACGAATAAAGCATTTCAGTGGGTCATCGATAATGGCGGTATAGCCACTGAATCCCAATACTCTTATACTGCCAAAGATGGAGTTTGCAACAGCAGTGCGGTTAGAATTCTTTCCGAGCACTTGTTCTAATTCTGATTTAAGTTGTTGCTACACCAAATATAAGAGTAAAATTTAACCCCTCCCTTAAATCTCTGTTTGGATAAACTTTTGCTTTTGAACCTTGGGCTGTGAATACAAAAAATGAGCATTTGGCATAGCCACCGAATTCCAATATCCTTACACAAAGAAATGTGGAATTTACAACAGTAGTGCAGACAGAATTCTTTTGAAGCACCTGTTGTAAATCTGGTTAAAACTATTGCTGCCAAATATAAGCCTAGAATTGAACCCCTCTCTCCCTTAAGCCCTGCTTGCATGGATAAGCTTTTGCTTTTGAACTCTATGAGATACAAAAATGAGACAAAGTATTTTTGACCAAACCATGGAGCCCAAAACTTTGTGCTTTTGGACTCAAAAGCACAAAGTCTGAAGCTTACCCAAACCCAACTAAATCTGTATTGAGTCTGTTTCTTGATTATTAATTATATATTATGGTAGTGTTTCTTTAGAACCACCCTTTTTCAAATTAAACTAAAGCCCATCTTTTGTTGTTCATTTGAAATTCAATATGATATATAGGTGAAAGCAGTAAAGATCGATGGGTATCAATGGGCTGGCAGAGATGAGGAATCCCTCCTTTGTGCAGTCACTCAACAACCAGTCAGTGTATCAATTTTGGTTGTACAGGATTTTTATCAATACACAAGTGTAAGTGAACTAGCCAGTTTAATGATCTGTCTATTTTCAAGGACACAATATTTTCTATTCATTTTACTGAGGTGACTAACAAACAGAAATATATCAATCAATCTGCAGGGGATCTACAGTGGAAAAAGTTGCCCAACAGACCAACCAGGAAATGTAAATCATGCAGTTTTGATAGTGGGTTATGGAACCTCGGCAGATGGAATAGATTACTGGGTTGTGAAGAACTCATGGGGACCTTCCTGGGGGAAGTTGGGTGGATACGTGTTGATTCAGAGAAACTCTGGATTGATATATGGAGTATGTAACATAAATGCTTGGCCTGTCTATCCCACCAAAAATTCCATTTAATCACCCAACTTAAGGCAAGAAGAAATAGTGCCCCAATCTTTGATTACTGTTGTAATGTTGTTAGTGCAGCTTCCTGCTTTCCTTAATTCCTTTGTTTGACATTCTGATTGAAGAAAGGAAATTAAAGCAGGGCTTTTGTGAATAAGTTTTGCACTAGAAAATCTGCTGTTTCACACCATTTGATTGTTGTTCTAGAATGCAACAATAATTGTAATTTGTGATCTTTTCGGAATAAAAATACAATAATATAATTTGTTAATTGTAATTTTCCTTCCCCATTTATTTCATGCTCACTTTTCTTCTGTCTAGTTTTATTATTAAATAATCAATAGATAGCTAGTCATCTCTCCAATTCCCTATATAGGGAAAGTTCAATTTGCTCAAGCCACAAACTCAATTGGTAATTTTTTTTATCTACATTTGCTTCTATATAAAAGAAAAATAGCTTTTCTTTTTGAAGGGGGATGTGGGTTTAACGTTTATATAAATGAAAATGGATTACAGAATAATCTACAGTTTTCTTTCAATTTATTTTGTTTATATTCTAGTTGTTAGTGTGGAAATATAGTGACAAAAAGTGTAATATAACAAATAAAGAAGGTTGCAAAGTTCTATTAGCTTGAGGATAGTAGTTGAAGAAAAAAAATAATGGCTAATATGAAGTTTGACATTTGGCCATCTTATCTATTCCTTTTAAGAATACGCCCACAATAGTTTATAATTTTTTAGGGCAAATTACAAACACCCCTTAAACCCCTTCCGTTAGGATTCTATCAATTAACTTTGAAAAAGATACCCATTGTACTGTTTAAAATTTTTAAAATCCCCAATCTACCCTTTTTCTTATTTATTTGAACAGTTTATGATTTAGTTAGTTTTGTAAATATAATATTGAGTTGTACCATCATAGCAATTTGACAACAACTATGGTGTCTTCATTATATATTCATCAAAGCAAGAATTTTTTTCTTGTTTTCCACTATAATTCAAGATGCTATCGGAAATTTTCCTTTTCTATTGATTTTTGCCAGAATTTTTTTCCTTATTCGATGATGGTGTAACAGAGAGTTCTTCACCAATTAGATGGTAGAAGTATTTTCCAGCAAGAAGCAACGAAGGAGCAACAAGAGATACTTTTGGGTTAGGGTTTAAGCAAAAATAGGTGAGAAAAAGAAAATAACAAAAGTTAAGATGAATATTTTGATAATTTAACACCTCCCATCATCTCCCTTAATGGCTAGGGGGTATTTGTCACCGACCCCACGGTACCAGAGGGGGTCTTTAATTTACCCCCTTTTGAATGAACATAGTAAAACAAAATTTGTGAGGAATAGCAAAAAAGCATAGTAAAACAAAATCTCATATAGAAAATGTCCATATAAAATAAATACTCTAATATAATAGAAGAGTCCATGATATTTCATATTTTTCAAATATTTAACCCTTTATTTTTATTTATGTCAAATATTAGAAAGAACACTATGACTAAAATATCAAATTTCTCTCCAAATTTACCATGTTTCATCAAATGGAGTGTAAATTCCAGTTCAGGGTAAATTTGCACTCTGCTTCACTTTTGTCTGTGTTTGGCAACATTACATTTTTGCATTAACAAATGACAGACCAATGCATATTTACATTGATAATAAGATGTAAAAGTACATCAATAAAAAAGAAGTAAATTTGCATTCAAGTGGGTTATTGATAAAAAAAAAGCATATACTTTATTGGAATTCGTGTTTGTATCCATTACAGCTAAAAATCTGTTTGGTAAAAAAGTAAATTTCTCAATGCAAAACTAACCTAACTTTACAATTTATATAAACCATTTTACACTCTACATATTTGCATCGTTTCCAAATACAGACTTAGGAAAAAATCTCAACACAAATTGCTTATGACAGAGCAACCATAACTTACTAACACCACAGTCCAGCTCAATTGTGACATACCATGAAGAAACATTGACCATTAATGGGGAAAAAAGAATTGCCTACGACAGAGAACTCATAACTTATCAAGATTACCATCTAACCCAATTATGCTTCAAAGAGACTCGCAATTAAAATTCTAAAATACATTTAATTTACCCAATTCAAATGCAACAAAAGATAAGGAACAATTTTCCATTAACAAAGATAAGGGCTTCAATATAAAACTTTAAGCTCAAATATATTGAATTCATTTGATGTAGTCTAGTGGTGGGGGGGTCATCTTATGCAGTCCAAACAAGAGGCGCCCTATAAACTAGTAATGAATATGGCCTTGAAAACCTTATATAGAAAGGTTATGAGAAATAGTTAGGGGGGAAGGGGGGTGCAATATTCACTTTGGTCCAATAAATAAGCATATCACATATCTCTTTGTTTATTAAATTAGTGGGGCTAATTACTCTCTATTCAATTCGTACTACAATATTTTATAGGGGAAATACTCAAAAAAGGCTTTCAATCTTCAAGGTATTCGATATCTCTCTTCATTTCCATGTACCCATTTTCTTTCCAATTAACAGCCCATGAATTATTTATGAGCCAATATTTTACCCCTTTGTTGATTGTACCATATAATACAATGATTTAGCAATTTTTATTTAACTTATATCTACGCCTCTCCAAAGATAAGTGATAACCCATATCACCTTTGTACCATAGAAAAAAAAATCAAAATATACTATAGTGGCCACTTCCTTTCTATGGTCCTTAATAATGCCTTTTTGTCACATGATTGAACGCGTCTGTAACCCCTAATGGCTAGTTTTTCCTTTATATGGGTAATTGTCTTCTTATATATGTCTCCATTATTTATTATAAGTTTGAGCTTGGCCAAGCCAAATATATTGCTATTCAAATTTGACTCGATAGAAAAGCATAAGGTTCGAGTTTGGAGCTCGAGCTCAACAATGAACTAAGCTCCATATAAAAATAAAAAAGTCACATGTAAAAATTATACTAAAATATTAAAATCTGCCCTATACTTTGCATTTTATTAAAACACCCTTCTAGTTTACAATCTATTTATTTAATTGACCTTCCACTATTGGTGATAGTGAAAAATGACAGTTTTGACCTTAATGTCCATTTGAATAAATTTAATAAAAAGAAAATAAAAATGAAAATACCATTTTTTGCCCTAATAAGACATGAGTAAACATTCTATTTGGCTCTATTTGTTCAATTTTGTTCTCTATACGAAAAAGTGTTAAGGGTAATTTTGGAATACACAATTATGGGCCCATGCCCTTGAACATTTTCCACTCACTTTAGGTGATCATATTACTATTTTCAGATGGAAAAATAAACACTTCTTAGTGAAAAGTTTAGTAAATAAATAGGTTGCAAACTATAAGGGGTATTTTAATAAAATAAAAACTATAGGGTAGACTTGGGTAAATGATCCAAATATTATATATATATATATATATATACACACACTTATAAGAATTAACCCATTTGGAAGGGAGGAGTTATCTATACATGTTAGCTCTGTATACATATACATATATATATACTAAAAGGAAAGGTGTACAACCAAATTGGTGAGAGTTAGCATTTACAATATGTTACAATCACTAGGCCTGACATTTCTTACTCCATCAACAAAGATTGCAGATTTCTTCATTCACCAACAGATGCTCACTAGTCTGCTGTCAAAAAGATTCTTCAATACCTTAAGGTTATGTTTGTATAGGTTTCTCTACCTTTTCCTTCTTTTCCCTACTTTTTCCTTCAAACCAAATACAGCCTAAGGGAACAATGGTTGTTGACTTGTTAGACTTCACTTCACTCCCTCATCTTCTCTCCACCTGCGTGCCTATAATGATGCTGACTAGGTGGGGTGTCTAGACAATTGTAAATCCATTGAAAAATACTATGTGTATTTGGGATCCAATCTCATTGCACGGAGTGCAAGAAAACAAGTTATAATAGCCCACTCAAGCACAAAAGCTGAGTTCAAAGTATTAGCAAACTTAGTGATGGAGTTGTCATGGATTCAATCTCTCTTGGCCGATTTGGGATTCTCCTCTAAATGTACCCCCGGTTGCATGGTGTGGTGACATTGGGGCAACATGTTTATCTTCTCATTTAGTGTAGAAGTTGATTTCCACTTCTTACGTGATTTAATTAGAAAAAAGAAGCTAGTGGTAAAGTTCATCTCCTTAGAGGATCAAGTTGATGATATTCTCACCAAGGCATCTCACTCCTCGATTTCTCCATCTTTGTTCTAAGATACATGTAATTTCCAAGTCATTTTGTTTGAGGATGCATATTGGGGATAAAGATGCAGTTACGTAACCCATCAGTTCCCTTTCCCTACGTAGCACTGTCGATATATCAGCAAACTCATCTTATCATCTTATTATCGTCAACTTATCTATATATATACAGGATGCACGGGATTTATTAAGCAAAATCTAAATAATAGAAAATGCCATTTTCTAAAATACCCCTTACATTTTCATGGATTTACTAAAATCTACCATATAATTAGCATTTTACTAAAACACAACTTATAATTTGCAATGGATTTAATCAATTGTAAATTATAATGTTGACCCTAATTTAATCAATCTTCCAATAGATGAGAATGGAAAATGACAATGTTGACCCTAATTAGAAATTGCAACGGGGCGGGGATCATAATCCCCATCCCCAACCCCGATTATAAAAGTAACCCCGTCCTCGATCCCCAACGGGGATGGGTTCCCGTGGGGACCTGAATCCCCGAAATTTTTTATATATAACAGTATTTATTTGAAAAATAAATTTACTTAAAATAAACAAATATTTTAAAATATAAATAATATAATAATATATATTTAATATATATATATATAATATAAATAATATATATATATATGCATAATCGGGGTTAGGGCGGGGCTGGGACCTCAATTCCCATCCTCGACCCCGACCACGATCAGGGATTCTTATTAATCCTCGTCCCCGTCCCCGCCCCGCCTAAACAATTCCCATCCCCGACTCCATCGGATCAGGGAAGTCGGGTCCCTGCTGGGGATGGGGAAAATTGCCATCCCTAACCCTAATGTTCATTTAAATAAATTTAATTAAAAGAAAATAAAAATAAAAAATACCATTTCCGCCCTTAATAAGCCACAGGTAACCACTCTATTGGCTATATTTGGTCAATTTTGTTTTTATACAAAAAAGTGTTAAGGGTATTTTTGGAATAAAAAATAATGGGCCTAATGGCAAAAAAAAACACTCCTTAATGAAAGGTTGATTAAGTAAATAAGTTGTAAAATATATGGGATGCTTTAGTAAAATGAAAACTATAAAGTGTGTATGAATGACAACGGGATGGGGATCATATTCCCCGTCCCCAACCCCGATTCTAAAATTAACCCCCACCCCCGATCCCCGACGGGGATGGATTCCTCGTGGGGACCTGAATCCCAAAATGTATTCAGATAATAGTATTATTTTTAATAAATAAAATTTTAAATTAGAAATAATGTTTTAAATATGTTTTGATATATATATATATATATATATATATATATATATATAATTGGGGTCGGGGTGGGGCAGGGACCTCAATCCCCATCCCCAGCCCCATCGAGTCGAGGAAGTCGAGTCCCCGTCGGGGATGGGGAAATTGCCATCCCTAAAGGTGTGTTCTAGTAAATGACCCTAATAGAAACACATAAGAATAGGCAATTGTTTTATATTTTCAACTTTTTAAATAATTAATAATTAATCATATTTTATATACTATTTTTAATATAATTTTTATAATACAAAAATAACAATAATTAATTTTAGTTAGGTATATTCATCGAACTGATGAAACTGACCAACCCAATTAACTTGGCCCAAGTTGGTTGGTTTTTCTAGTATTTGAGGTAGGCTTTGATTAAAAAATTTCCCAATTCGACCAAATTGGATCAGTTTCACATTGGCCATTTATAAACCGACCAAAATCGAATGACCTAACCATGGATATATATTAATATTCTATATTTTAAATATAATTTTTAATTTGGAAAGTGGAAATTTTCCCATGTTTCTTAGTCTAAAATGTGTTATATCATAAATCTAATTTTTTAATAATTGCACTATAATTTTTAAAATTTAATTTAATTTTTAAGTTTAAATCTTTTGAATCGATTGGTCAAACGAAAAAATCGACCCAAACTGGTACAATTTGAGTGGGTCAATTTTCACAAAAGATTAGTCGGTTTCAGCTAACCAACTCCCTAACCTGACCAAGTCAATTTGGTTGGCAAATAGCTTACAACCGAACTGAACCAACTCATGAACACTCATAATTTCATCTAAATTAGTAGTATTATCTCTGATACATAACAATAGTTTAATCTCCAATAAATATTGAAAATTTATAGCAAAAATACACAATTATTGAAAGTATATTGATAATGAAAAATAATAGTGTAATATCTAATAAATATTAATCAATAACTTATAAAAATATAATAAATACAATAAATTAAATTTAAGAATTTCAATAATAGTAATTTAATCTCCAATAATTATTGACAAATTTCTATTAAATAAAAAACAAAATAAATTTATACATAATCATTGAAAATACATTTATCACAAAAAATAATAAATATTAATTTTAGTATATATAATTATATAATAAATATAGATTAAGAGTTTAAAATTATTATTAATAAATATTATCTTTTTAAAGTTATTTTCTTGAATTATTACTTGATATAAGTGAAATTAATTATTTACAATATTATGTAAAAGTATTAAATTTATATTCATTTAAATATATTTTTATAATTATTTTTCTTCTTTTTAGAATTTTTTAAAATTTATTACATAATTTCTTTATTTTAACTATTTAAAATCTAGTTATGTTAAATATTTTGTTACTCAAAATATTTAGTTAATTAAATACTTAAATAATATGTAAAATACTTAAATTTTAAGATATTAATTATTTATTGAATTTAATTATCCATAAAGTCATAATTTATACTATTATTACATAATTTCATTATTATTTTTCTATTATATTAAATTATTATTAATTTCAATATTATGTTATAATTATTTTTCTACTTTGAAGAATTTTTTTCATTTGATTACATAATTTCGTTATTTTAACTATTTAAAATCTAGTTATGATAAATATTTAGTTATTTAAATATTTAAATAATCTCTAAAATGTTTAAAATTTTTTGTTATTTGAATTTTATTTATTTAAAGCTATTACATATTATTAAATATTTAAAAATCATTTATATTGATAATCCGGAAAAACATAATTTAAATTGTTAGTACATAAATTCGTGATATATTTTGTAAAAATATAAAATTATTTTTTTTGTGTTTTTAAAGATTATTTTAAAGTTATTATATAATTTTTTTATAGTATTTAAATGATTATTAATTTTTTTAATCCGAACTTTCTTTAGACAAATATAGATAAAAAGTAGGGGAGATGATAAATAGGAAATAGAGATAATTTAGGAGAGAAATTCTCTACTAAATTAGAGATAATTTTGGAGATAAAAAATGGGAATTAGAGATAATTTTGGAGATAAAAAATGGGAATTAGAGATAATTTTGGAGATAAAAAATGGGAATTAGAGATAATTTTGGAGAAAGTGGGGGAGGTAGTTTAGGAGAAATTTTAAAAGAGATTATTTAGCTTATTGGGAAAGTGCATCTCATTGGTTGTCTTGAAAATGACATGGATTCAAAAAAATAAAAAATTCAAAAAAAAAGTTTCTTGACTGCTTTGTTTTATATAGATAGATAGATAGATAGATAGATACTTGGTTATCTGTTTGTTTCCTCACTCAAGTATAATTCTACATTATCATAGAAACTATTTCTACTATAAATACAACATAAGTTCTAGTGCCATTATTACCAAACCTCATTTACAATTTTTGTATCTTGAGTTGACTTTTGCTATTATTCTAAGTGATACTCTCACCTAATGAGGCTGCATATCAACTTAATTATCAAGTCAAATAGTAATATAATTATATTCATATATCAATGCTACTATTCCAAAAAAGTGCATATCGAACATTGTTTATCATAAAAATTTATTTCCATCCTGAACAACTCTACTACATACCGGTCCTTCTTAATTAGATGCCCTCCTTTTTCCCTACATTGTATATATATTTTTTATTTTTCATAATCTGATATTTGAAATGCACAAAACTTTAGGCTGTGTTTGGAACTGATGCAAATGGAATGTAAATCCTGGTTTAGGGTAAATTTGCACTTTGGTTCACTTTTGTTTGTGTTTGGCAACATTACATTTATACATTGACAAATGACAGACCAATGCATATTTACATTGATAATAAGATTTAAAAGTACATCAACAAAAAAGAAGTAAATTTGCATTCAAGTGGGCTTTGATAAAAAAACATATGCTTTATTGAAATTCATGAAATTCATGTTTGTATCCATTACAGCTAAAAGTCTGTTTGGTAAGAAGGTAAATTTGTTAGTGCAAAACTAACCCAACTTTACAATTTATATTAACCGTTTTACACTCTACATATTTGCATTGTTTCCAAATGCAGCCTTACATTTTCTATTTGACTATCATGTATTGAGAGAGAAAATGTGACACATTAAGATACAGATTGGCACATGAGAATGGTGGATGCATGTTTCAATACCCAACTCCAATAACAACATGAGAATGGGAGCTACAGCCACGTGTGCAGATCATGCTTTGGAAATTCGGAAAGGTGTGGTCTTAAGAAATGTCCTTTATGTGGCAATAATGCCCCCAAGCAAAAAATCCATTTTCTAATAAAATGGCATACCTAGTCTATATAGCACCATTTTCTTGAAAAATGGTGTTGGAGAAATGGTATTGGTTTCAAACACTGCCGCCCAAATCTCTTTATTCTAGGGCCCTGTTTTTATGGGAAAGTGAGAGAATAGAGGAGAATTGGAGATAATTTAGAAGTTCCTATAAATCAAGAGTATAAATAGGTGGGATTCTTGTGATGGAAAAGCAGAGGTAATGAGGTGACAACTTGAAAGCATCATGAATGGTATTTTGAGGAAAGAGAGGCAATCAAGAAGAAGCCTCGGTTGGGGAAGGAGAGAGGAGAGACCATCTGATTTGGCCAATTTTTGTTTTAATATATAGTAATAGATATATAGTATTTATAGATTGCCAAGAAATGGTTTTGACTTCTCTGATTTGCAACAATTAACGGATTTCAATTTAGATGGATCTTGCGTTTTGGAGATGATTTTGTACAACATGTGGGATCTTATTAGACCCCCATCATGCTATCATGCAGAAGATTTTCAAAGACTTAAGGGCTAGGCTATCGATATTTATGATCTCTAATTTCTTCTAACTTACACAAACTCTTGCAAATTACACACTATAGACACATAAACTATTTGATAGCTTGTCCTCTCTATACATTTATTCCCAAAAGGAATATTAGGGCCCGTTTGACAAGTTTTTTTAGAAGATCTTTTTGTAGTTCTGATAGTCAATAAACGCATTGAGCTTTTGACATGAGATCTGGGCAGTCCAAAGACTGTTTGGCAGATGTACGTCTTTCCGTGCGAGGTTAAAACGTGAAAAACCCGAGAAACTTCATTTGGAGCTTCCCAAAATCAGCCCAAAATGGACTTCGCACGTCTTTTCAGTGCCGCATCTTTTAGCGGCTAAATTTTTCACATGCCAAACAAGAATAGACCGATTTTTAATCTTCCCAATTTATAAACAGCCGAAAGACCGTATAAAAAGACGCACCAAATGGCGACTTACTTAATTCAAACCATAAATTTGATCCAATGAGCTGAACATTTTTTTTTTCTTCTCGCAGTTTATTAAGGGGCTCTCTCTCTCTCTCTATTATATATATTGGTGGTATACAAGTTGCGTGCAAGAAAAATGGAAATACAAAAACAAATTAAAAAAATTGTGACCACCTGGGCTAATGTCCGATATTGCAATGATAGAGAGAGCCTTAATCTGGCTCAATTAAAATACAGATTAAACCACATAATATTAAAAAATTACTCTAACAACTCGAACCCTTTAAAGAAAGATGAATAAAATGTATGAACGCGGTCTATAAGCCTGTGGACTTTCTTTCGGCTATTCTAAGAGAAACCAAAAATGAATAAAATATATAAACGCTATTAGAATAGTTAAGCATCTTCCTCCTCATTGCTTGCCTCTTTGGTTTCTCTTGGAAAGGCTTATAGCAACTTCTTTACGAATACATACAGGAATGTACATGAAAATGGATTAAATGACTTCGGAATTAAATCTTAAATGAGAGGGAGTCCGCGTTCAAAAGCGACTGAGATTTAGATTAGACATGGAAGGTGACAGGAAAGTTCAGGTACCAAATTAATCTAGGTTTCTTTGGTGAATTAAGTGGGCTATAAATAGGAATGGAGACATGGAGAAGCCACCATTCTCTCTGTCCTAAAAGTCAAAATAACAAAGCCCCAACGTACTGTGACGTTCTTGTATAAGAGTCCAATGGATGAATCTAGCAAAGCTAAGAGATCCCTCAATGGCCTTTCTCTTAAGGCAACTGAGAAACAAAAATTGGAGGAGAAAGTAATTAACAAGAAAGAATGGAAGAGAGCAAGAAGGGTGAGCCTCGATGAGCAACGAGACGACGGCGGCGACAAACAAGGCGAGTTGAATGCATTAGAGCTATGCTTGCATGCGACAGTGCTTGGCGAGAATGTGCCGGTGGAGGTGGTGAAGGCGAAGGCAGCCATCATGTGGAAAGTCGAGAAGAAGGTCGACATACAAAGCATTGGTAATGGCTTCTTCTTCATAACCTTTGAGTCTAAGGATGATTACAATTTGGTTCTTGATAAGGGTCCTTGGTTGGTGAATGAAAGATATCTTGTTTTCATGAAATGGAAGCTAGGGTTTAACCCCTTGAAAGCCTGCATTGAGGAGGCAAATGTGTGGGTTAGACTATTGCCTCATCTCCCCCTTGAATTTTCGACCAAAAAGCACCTTAGTCATGTTCTTCGAGATGTTGGTGAAGTGGTGAAACTTGATGAAAACACTGAGAAGTACCCAACCCTCTTTCCCAGAGTTTGTGTCACTATTAATCTTACTAAACAATTGGTGCTGGAGATTCCTATTACTGCAGGTGGACGGGATAGCACGATCAATGTCATGTATGAAAACCTAGATGATGAGCTTTGCATAGGCTGTGGGTACGTTGGTCACAAGCCTTACAACTGCCCAGATATTATTCTTGACGAAGGATGATCATCAGAAGAAGAAGCCTCAACATCAAGTACCTGGCGAACAGGACAAGTACTACAGGACTGCATGGAACCAGAATGGGAAAGACAACATGACGAGCAGGACAAGTAATTGGCGAGCCTGGCGTTCAACCCTAGAGCTCCTCTTCTTGACCTGAGAATGCAGAAGGGGAACAACATTGTGGAAGGAATATTGGGTCCAATCTCAAGCTATCTTTACAGCAATGAGGATCCTAATTTCGATTTTGAATTAGATATTCGACATAATTGAATCAAAGACCGATTATTTAATTATATAATATATAAAATATTTTATATAATTTATATATATAATAATTAAGTTATATAAATAATTTATATATTTATATATTTTATATCAATAAAATATTTATTTTATATATTTATTAATTATCTAAAATAATCAATTAATCAAATTCGAATCAAATTGGATATTTGAATATTTAATCGGATTCAAATTCAGATATTAATTTTCAATATCCATCAGATATCGAATCGATTTTAGATATCGGATTTTCTAATCAGATTCAAATTTAGATATTGCCTGATCTGATTCAAATTCGATCCGTTTACACCCCGATGCCTAACCCTAAGAGGACAAATCAGGGAGCGGATTGGCTCCTAATGCCATAGTATTTAGGTTCTTATGTATGGAGACTAGGTTCAACTGTAGAGGGTTGGAAAATAGTTAGTTCTCTTTGGATATGAATAGTTTTTTATTGTTGATCCACTGTGGTGGTATCTGGGTGCTATGGAATAAATCTATATCACTATATGTATGATGAATATTTTATGCTATAATGATAGATTAGTGCACTGTTTAGTTAATGACCTTGCGTTAAATTCATCAAATTGGGGTTGTGCACCTTTGTTTATACTCCTCCTAACTCCTAAGAAATCTGATCAGTCCATGGTGTGGCAATTAGGGGTGGCAATTTTTCACCCAATCCGCTGAACCCACTCAATATCTAACCCACCCAATCCGCTCATTTACTTGGCGGGTTGTGTGATCAACCCATCATCCAACCTGCCCATTTAAATGGGTTGGGTTGTGGATAACCATTGGGTTAACCATTACAGACATAAGTATTAATTCTTTAGCCTTTTTTTTTTTAATTTTCTTCATTTGAATTAAATAATTTATAATTAATGTATTAATTTTCTATTAATTATTGACTAAATTTAGTTTTGTCTTGAATCAACACACTTCACCCAACATAAATCCAAATCAATTTGACTCAAATTTGGACCAGTTCAATGCGGTCTGACCCAATCCAATATACCGATCCGGGTTGACTCAAATCCAAAATAGACCCCGGGCAGGATGGTTTGGTACCACTTGCTCTACCCGGTTT
This sequence comes from Nelumbo nucifera, assembly GCF_000365185.1. The sequence continues at coordinate 1,070,728 of NW_010729185.1, forward strand.
GGGTTGTCCGGTCAAACCAACATTCACATAGCCCGTCCCGACCCGACACAAGCCGATTCGGGTCGGTCCGAACCCGAAACGTTTTCAGGTGGGATGGTTCGGTGTCTGCGTGCTTTGTCCGGTCTGGACCATCCAATTGACCAATATCCACACACGCGACCCGATTTACTTATGCTAACCCGCTTTTGGGTCAGTTAGTTCGGTCCCAAACCCGTGCACAAACTTGATATGGTCTGGTCCAAGTCAATCCACCATTGACTGAACCGGTCCGGTCCGGTCCGACCAGACCGATCCAGATCTAAATGGTTCAATCACTCTTGATGTGATTAGCTCGAAGATAATCCAATTAGATAGTTTAAGTTGGTCTGACCGGTCTGTACCTAAGTGGTTCGATCAAACCCAAAATCCAAACATAATCAAACGGCTTCGCCGCTTGTGTAAAAATAACATGCATGTAATGTGATTTGAACTTTCACCATTTGTGTAAATAGTAACTACAATTACCACTATGCTATGACAAACTTATTTGTTAAGAGAGAGCTTGTTTTTTAAGTCTATAAATATAAGATTAATGGGTTTGGGCGGGTTGGATTGGGTTAAAGTGGGTTTGGGTTTAACCCAACCCATTTAATATTATATAACTGGGTCATTAATGGGTTGGCGGGTTAGATGAGTTGGGTTGAAGCTCAACCCAAACCAAGCCCAACCCAACCCGCCCAATTGCCACCACTAGTGGCAATGGATTAGAGACATGGCTGTTAATATTAAATTATTAATGGGCCTTGGTGCAATAAGTTCATGCCATGATAAACATCTATATCTATACTACTTTAAAAAGCACGAATGACCTCAAGAATATTTCTGTATTTTTTGAGGACAAAATTTATCCCTTTATATTTAAATTTATTGATAAAAGTAGTTGGCTATTGATATTAAATGAGTTGAAAAAAGGTAATTTTAAGATATTCAATGCATTCAATTACCTCTCATTAAATTCAACATTTAAGTTATTAATTGGCATTCGTGTTCATTGAATTATGTATTTAAGTCATTTTTGTTTCTTCTCATCATTAAGTTCTATTAATTAAATCCATACTTAATAAATCAATAATTCCAATAACATAAAAGCTTATACTTTTAAAATCTACTTAGAAAAAATAGTGTTTTCATCTAAGTGGTGGTAAGAAATTAAACCATTTTGGGTCAAATGGGTCAGTCCATGTTGTCACGATTAAATAATAAAATGAAAAAAAATAAAATTAAAAAAATTGAGAACATTTTTAACACACATATTAAACAATAATAAGTATGATAAATAAGAAATGTTTTTATTAATGATGGAAATGAAATGTAAATTTTAAAACCAATTGGAAATAAAAATATTTTCCTATTCTCTCTCATTAAATCCTATATTTAAGATATATTTTTCTTATCATTAAATTCTTGTAATTAAATCCAAAATATTAATTATAATAGCACAAAAATAAATATTTTGAAAAGTAATTTGAAAACAAAACCATTTTCTTCCCTCCCGGTGGTGGGCAAGAAATTCGACCATTTGGGACCAAATGGATTAATAAATAATGTCATAATTAAATCATAAAAAATAAAATAAAAAAGTATGAAATGTAAGAAGTACTTTTATTAATGATGATAATGGAATGCCGAATTTAAAATGTACCTAGAAATGAAATGATGTCATAGTCAAATAAAAAAAATTTTAAAAATAGAAAATACAAAGAATCACAAAAATTAAAAAAAAAGATAGAGAAAATTTTGGGCACATATTTAATGTTATATATTTATAAAAAATAAAATATTGGAAATGTAATACACAATTTAATGCCAACCTAAAAATCAAACTATTTTTCTTTCTGAGTGGCGGGTTAGTGATTTAGGTTAAATGATATCATAGACAAACAAAAATTAAGTGTGATAAGTAAAAAATATTTTATATAATGTAAATGAAATATATAATTTAAAGGGAAAATTATAGTTAAAGCTGGTTTTACATTTAAAATTAGGTTGCAGGTTGGTCTAGAAACCAACAAAACTCTGACAATCAATTCTACATTTCAAATTATAAAAACTCCCACCATGTTATTGGAGGCTTATGTGGTTGTTGCCAATATGGGATTCTTAATCCATGTCGAACACAACAAAAAGCCTATACTGAAAATAGGTTTCAGTTTCTCTCCCACTCCCTCTGTCTCTCGATCTCCCTCCCTTCTCTCTCACTCTCATAGTTATCTCTCGATCTCCCACTCTCTCAACTTCAGTCTATAGACAAATCAAAACCTCCCCCTCTCTCTCAATCTATTGTTCTCCCTCACTCTCCTTCTCAGTCAATATCTCATTCTCCCTTAATCTCTATCGTTCTCCCTCAGTCTTTCTCCCACTCCCACTCTCGTTCTTTTTTTATTTTCTTACAAACTTATACAATACTAATTAGACCGTATAAAAGAACTAAACGGAGCAATCACTTGTACAATCAAGTTGGTGTAAATTTCATAGCCAAGACTTTCTTGTGAATTTTTATCAAATTGGTGTAATGATTTTTGAACCATACTGATGAAGGAAGATTTGGCCCGACCTCGTAACCACTCAACATGTGGAAAGGCAGCAACTCGGCACAACAGTACGCCCAAGGCGCGAGCTCCAAAAAGAGGAACCCGTGGTCCGAACTCCCCACAAGGAGCCCGAGCTCTCCCTTGGACCCCGAGCCTTACAAACACAAAGGGCAGTAACCCAAACTGGCCCGCCCCATGGCAGTTCAGGCCACACCTCTATCTGAACTCAAGACTTCACACCACTCCAGCACTTCACCTCCAGGATGCCAAACTGAACAACCACACCGTACCTGACACCGAAGGGGTCCGTATCCTGGGGCAGCGCACCTGACTGACTTGGGATCTGACGCTTGACAGCCGTACTTCAATGGCCACTTGCCACCGCCACCTGCCACTGCCATCTCCAGTTATAGAGACGGCTCCGACAAAGAGAGCAGTGGCGGTTTTGCCCCAGTAGAGGTGATCATACCCGACCTGACAGAAGCTTAGGAGTGAGTGCGCAAAGTGGTTATAAAAGGCTCTCTACCCCCCAAAACAAGGTATGTGAACTTTGCGCCATCTGGTTTTATCTTGCCTTTGAGGAAACACTAACTTGAGCTTCGGAGCATTCTCACCAGGTTCCTCCCTGGAGATTACTCACTTTCTCCCCCGTTTCAGGCACCTTGTGCTCTAGCCCGAGGCAAGATCGTTGACAGCTAGGACCGGCCGGATTGCGCACCATCAATTGGCGCCGTCTATGGGAACGCTTCTAAAAGCCTCCCTCTAAAACTCTCATAACCCCTTTTTCCAAAAAACCCCAACACTCATGGCTTCTTCTAGCAATGC